>JAFIRS010005877.1:0-47334 GCA_018342105.1 Gonioctena quinquepunctata | reverse complement strand
TCGGTTGTAACACCTCGAATACCTTCCTTGGTAGGAAGACTGATTTGGTTTCCAAATCGGCTACTATTGTGTCCCCGTACTTCGTTTTGACTGCTCTCAATTTCTCGATTAGCATAGGCTTGTTTAGCGGCAATGTTGATAGAGCTACGGTTTCCCTGTAGCTACTGCTCGCAACAGCGTTTATTTCTGCAAGATTCATCTATAATCAATAAACAATCCCTTAGAATGTTTAAAGAAAAAAAACAATCCCTCCCCGTAAACAAATAGAAAAAACCCCCACCCTCGATATATGAAGTAAAAAAAACTCAAAGTACCCTTTCGGCATACAAGAAAAAAGGTTTTGAAAAAAAAGGAAAACAATAAAATAAAAACTTACGTTTTTAGATGTTTGGTAGATGCACACACACAAACTCAGAGAGCAAGAAAGAGAGCACTGAATAGAACGATGTTCACAGTTCAGAGGACAGATGAAGAATGAAGCTGACGGTGGGGATCGGTCACCCACATCAATTTCCTACTGCGCAATTCGAAAACTGTCAACTCGACAAAATTCTCAGAACTGGATGATGCAATCATTTGGCCGATCCCACACCGCTTCCATGTCGCCGACAGTGCCTTAGTCAGCTTAGATACAAATACGAATAGTAATCATATGAATGAAGTTATCCCACGGTTCGAGCGTGCAGCTGCATACTCTCTTATCTTGTTAATGTAAACAAACTCTTTCACAAAGGATGCCGCCGATATCTTATCTCAGTTAATGTAAACAAAGGATGCCGCCGATATCCGGTCGCTTAAATAAACAACTGATAAGAAGTGCTGACGTAGATAATATTCCTGCAAAGACTTGTCGGTTGAGTCATGCCCTTGTCGGTTGAGTCATAGCCGCATCAAGCGGCCGGCGGCTATCACCACTCCCAGACCTATTACAGCTCTCTCCACCCCCACTCTCAATCACACTCCCATACACAACATGGCTGCCACCATTCCAACCAATCACAGACCACTCATCCCCCCCACCCCTACCCACATACAACCACCCCACCCCTCTCACCGCCATCTTTTTCACAAACCCCTCCCACAACGAACCGCCCATGACCGCCACCATCATCCCTACCCCCCCCGAAAACCACCCCCTCAACCGCTCGCCAAAACCCACCCCTAAATAGGGGATGAGTTAGAACCCGCCTAGCCCTTCTACTCAAATATTTTTCAGTTTGCATAAAAATTGTATGTGCATGTCCTCTACTAAATCCAAATCTATCAGCCACACTTCTGAAACATTCCTGGTTTCCCAGTACCCATAAGGTCATGAGAAATGCTTCTGCAGGCTGTACTGGGGGCCTTTCAACATTGGATGTAATTGGGTCAAAATTAAATTCTATCAGAGTTCATTCAACACGAGACTTTGAAAATCGAAAATGAGATTTGAAATCCATGTCACTGTATCTCGGAACTATTGCTTTAAAATAATTGGCCATTTTTACGTGTTTTTCTGGGCTATCATAAAATCCCAAAATTAGTTCATTGTCGTATGAACTTGATTCAGATGAGGAAGATGATTTAGAACATTGTTTTACTAATAATATTGAAGAATACATTTCAACAAAAATAGTAATGTAGTAGTCACGTTTATATTTGATCCTATTTTAGTTTTGATTCAACCTCAAACTGCAAATGTCAGTTGTAAAGTGATTCCAACACAATATACCACATACCACCAAGTCGTTTTTATATTACTGGTTGAAATGAGGTGAATTTCATGAAAAATGACGTTTTCTGGTCCACCATTCATTTACCATATTCCAGCTCAACCACACCAATTTGGCGAATTAAAAAACACGCCCAACTGATTGTCAATGTGGTAACACATCGAATGCAGTGATCACCTTAAAAATATTTATATAACATTTGAATGTTTCCATAAAAGGAATTTCAGAATCAATTTTCTACCAATTATGACAATATACTCTCATAATATATTTAATTCTACCCAAAAACATGATTATTTTATTCATCTTGCAAATACCCGAAGCGTTTCCTCATCAACGTCATTAACTATAATCTTTGTCCTCATTCTACAGTCTGTCACATGACGTGCTATTCTGGCTCGTGATTGGCTAAACCAGAGTTATAATTTTACCAATGAAACGTGAATGACAGGCGAAATGTCAACTTTCAAGGATTCCATTACAATTCTACTATTTCATTCATAAAGAGGGTTAGTGATTTCTCTTCTCTCTACTTTTTGTCATTATTCCGACATTACATCGGGGGCATTTAACTTCAAAGAGAGTAAACGTTATCTGAGTGGATGTACTAATAAGCTAGCCAATCAGAATATTGTACATTAACGCATCATAGTGACGTACATGGACATGAGTACAGGTGGCCCACGTAACATACAGAGTGGTCCAATATACATTCAAGAGCAGATATGTCAACATGAATATGTTATACCTAATCGAATTAAACAATGACTTCAAATTTCCAAATTCGTGGTAAAATTTTAATGAAAACATACTCAGATAACGTTTACTCTCTTTGATTTAACTCGAGACAGGACTCCATCTCTCTCTAATTTTGTTTGTCTTGTCTAGCCTTCTTCTCTGTGTAACTACTCTGTGTACCCGGCGCTTAAAGAGAGAAAACGTTATCGGAATAGAAGAGTCTATTCCCCATAAGACAATGACACTAATAAAAAGGAATGAAAGATCATTTCAGAGTCATAGTGACGTATATGGACATGTCATGGCCACCATTCTCTCTGGACAGTGGCGGACTAGCGCACTCCATGGGCCACCTGTACTCATGTCCATGTACGTCACTATGATGCGATAATGCGGCGACAAGATTCTAATTGGCTAGAGCTTATTAGTACCTCCTATTCAGATAACGTTAACTCTCTTTGCCCCGCGCTCCCCTATGCACTCATATCTGAAAATGTGTGGGATCAAACGTGCGACAGATACAGTAATATTCATTTATCCTGGCGAAGTGGCAGTGACAGTGGCGTGTAGTATATCTTACCCTAACAACACAAGTACATCCTCTGCAAAGAGAGTAATCGTTATCTGAGTAGGAGAGTCTATTCCCCATAAGACAATGGTGACACTAATAGAAAGAGATGAAATATCATTTGTGAGTCATAGTGACGTATATGGATATGTCTTGGCCACCATTCTCTCTGGACGTGGCGGACTAGCGCACTCCGTCTCTGGTATCTGAGAGTTACGGGCTCTTGAATGTATATTGGACCACTCTGTATGATACGTGGGCCACCTGTACTCATGTCCATCTACGTCACTATGACGGGTTAATGCTACAAGATTCTGATTGGCCAGAGCTTATTAGTACCTCCTATTCAGATAACGTTTACTCTCTTTGCATCCCCTGTACATCCCAGGGATGTCCTTCATTTGCTACTAGGACGTCCCTGGGATATTCTTTGTCGGGACATTGTACATACTAGGGACCCCCCAGGGATATCCTTGGGATATATGGTACAACCCCTGTACGTCCTCGAATGTCCTTTTCTTTCATTCATTTAATTTGAAAAATGTCATGGAAAATATGGAAAAAATGAAATCTAAAGCCAAAACTGTTCAATTCAGAAATTAATATGAATATGATGATTAATATGAATATGATAAAAAAATGACAAACAAAAACTCATCCTATATATAAATTTATATCATAAATGAACAAAAAATTAATCAGTTGGAAAATTGTCCACATATTATTGCAGGCATTGCATTATTTTTTTCTCTGTGGCTTCTCTCCTTGGTCCTCCTAAAAAACTTCTGTAAAGCCCCCTCAATCTGTTTTTTATTGCTAATGGCTTCAGAAGATCCTGTAACAAAGATATTATTGCAGGTGGAATTGAATTGGCAATGAAAAAAATTACTAATACAGATATCATGTTATAGCTCTTTTAGCATTTACAATAATAGATAAAAATACTCACCAAGTATTATTGCTGCATGTGTTATGTTGTGTTTCAAGGCCCACTCAGTTAACTGTGAATTTATGTTATCATTTGAGTTTTTAACATTTTTATGGAAGTTCCCAACAGGATAATTTTGAACTAGGTCTTCTCTTGATGTAGGGGTCAATTCTCCAAGGGCGAAGAACCATCAGACAAATTTTCAGAACTTGATTCACATTGATCAACTTCAGGAATATTTTATCTGAATTTGTAGAAGGTAATGTTTTATGAATATCATAATTTACAGTCATTAATCGACTAGTAGAAGGCCCACTACAAGCCTCTCAAGATTCTTCATTTTGTCTTCCAAGTTTTCTTGTCCTTTTATGATATTTACTCAGTGTATTTTTTATCTCAAGCCTTGAGGATACCTTCCTCCTACGATCCATTATATTAATGGATTAATAGCCTATAATAGATTAATGAATATACTATAAACATACTTATTTGTTTTACCAGCCTTAAGCGCAACTTATTAATTCAATTTTTCGACTATGATATACACAAACCTATAACTTCAAATGCTCACAAAAATCGTTAAACACAAAAGGATGTCGCTAATCTTTTCAAATCCAACTTTACATCGAACAAAGAAAAATTTGAAACTTGCACATTATGCAAAATGCAAAGTCAAGTTAACATTGTTGACAGTTGCTAGATCACCAAATAGTTCAAACAATATTGCGGTACATAAAAAGGACATACCTAGGACCAAGGACATCCCTGTGTTGTTAGGGTAGTCTGTTGAAATGACATGCACGCCCATGGCTCTAACGGAGCACCAATAGAATGAACTGGAGCGGTTGACAGGTTGCGCCGACTTTTGCCAGGATAAAAGGCGATTGCCGTATGGCCTTCTTGATTTCTTATATGAGTGGAAGTTTTGAATGACTGCTGAGTAGATGGCAACAGCACAGAGTAACTATCTTAACAAATTTGTTCGGACAATCTTCAGTACGCACCGAACCGGATCTTCAATGATTGTAGTGTGCATGATTGAAATTCCCACAATTCATCGCAACACAGCGGCAAACGGTACAGTTCCTTCATTACTACATATATTCGAATCGAAGTTTTCGCTTTCCGCTATGTCGCCACAGAACACCCTAACTACCCAGAAGCGAAAGTAAAAGGCGGCACTTTGATCTTCAAGGAGCGAATTTTCGTGACCTTCTTTTTCTGTGGTACATCTGTCACTTTTGAGGGCAAATTTGAATTAAATGAAGTTCTAGGCGCATCTAGTTTTAGCATACTTTTCAGTTTGGTTATCGATTCGATTGGAAAATATTTTCTTCTCAGTTGTAATACATTCATTAGTAATCACTGAGAAGAGAGAGAAAAAATGGACACTTCAATTTCAAATACGTCTGGTCATCTTTGGTTTTGCTAAATGCAAGTTCTCTTTTTGTATGACCTAGAAAGAGAGAAAAACTTTAGTTAACCAAACCAAAGGATGACCAGCTGTGTTACAACCCGCCCGACTTCTGTGTAGTAAGGGTGTTCTCTGGTGTCGTCGAATTCGTCAGTATTTCCCAAAATTTTGGGTCAGATTTTTATACTTCACTTCATTTTCAAATATTTGATACAACAGTTATTTATAGTATTTCTAATCCCAATTGGAACGGCAATAAAAATAAGAGCACTACGAGGAGTGTTCATATGCACTTCCCGGCAAATGGGAAATTTATATACTACCAGTGTTTTTACTTTCAAAGCGTTCCAGGTACAATCATAAAAAAGTTCTGACGTGTGGAAGATAATTCCTTCTCGAAACTTTTTATGTCGGTCCCATTGGGATTAGAAATACTATACTATATAGATGAGTAAACGCATTGTTTATAGAAATAGAAGATAGTTAGTCAACCTTAAGTACACAAATGGAGACCATCACTAGATATCACTAGTCCGCGAGTCTCCGGTCACGTCTGTCCTAGTTTTTTCCGTATATCGTTGATCAATTCATAGGGGGAAAGTTATTCAACATTAGATCACTGGCTCGGAAAAAAATCTGAAAATTACATTCTCTCCCAGTGCTGTATTCTGAGTATAGAAAGAGTTTTCTGCGTTACTTTCTTCATTTGTGCGTTACTTTCTTCATTTGCATTTATACTCCAGTCAATGGTGACTAGAAACGGACTCTGCCATTCAAAAGGTGGGGTAGAAACGATTTTGATTTATGTTAGTTCCGGGCCCGATGAAAAATCCAAGTATTCGACCTGGGGAGGGGGTACACTTTTTTGTAAGTCTGATGTATAACGAATTACTCAATATTTTCACAACATTATATAGCGGAATCTTCTTCAAATTGAAGTGATTTTTCTTGTTGCGTATACATTTTTCTACTGCCACTGTGGCATAAATTTATACAAAGTGTTATTAAGATTAGTGTAAGGATTTTTCAAGTTTCGTATCAACAGCCGTTTCATAGAGCAGATATAGACTGTCCCTCAGACTGGGCTATTTGGCAATAATTCAAATATACAAAAAATCTTTTTCGTTGAACAAACAAAACATACCTATTGTGTGAATGTGAACAGGCCCCAACCACGTCTGTGTTTGATCGACATACCATTCATTCTCAATTAGTCAATCAATTATCTACCCTCTACTTATGTTGTAAATTACTCTATTTTAATGCCCCAGCGAGCACAACCACATCTCAGAAATGTTAAAAGTACGAGATTTTGAGACATTGAACATCACTGCGAGGTTCTGTTTATACATGAATAGATCTTTTATAAAACAGCCAATGTCCGCCGCAGATGGCGATTTTCAGGATGTCCCTGGGATGTCACAAAAAGAATGTGTCCTAAGTTTTTTTGATAGACCCAACAGAACATTCCCAAAACGTTTTGCGCACATTAAATCGCTGTAAATAAAATATTTTTAGAGAACGAACTTGGTACAGTCTGTGTGTAACTTTTCCATTAATTTGTTCTATTAGGATGATAGTGTTGATATTGAAAACTAAAAATGAAGTTGTTTTATAACTTCTTAGGGTACTGAAATTAGGATTTCATCTCATGAAACAAATTCGATGTGAAATATAATTCCAATATGATATATTTTCTTATATATTATTCAAATTGTATCTCTAGAAAGGAAGATTTTGTTGGAATTATTGTTTGGGAAAGCTCGCGGAGGTTTCTAGATAAAATTCAAATCAATATTGTCAATTATACAAACCAATTGCACCGATCGACAAATCCGGTCAATGGTATCGATTTTAGGGTTTCTGCGACTCTTGTCCCGACGGCGCAGAAACTAACCAGAACAGAGACAAAGATAAGTATCGTTCAATGCTCGTTAGGCTATCAATCGCCGGTTCTCAATTTTGGTCTTTGCTACCATTTTGGATAGCACGCTGTATGTACATTGTTATATAAACTTTATTTTGTGAAGTGCCCGCAAATAGTCAACAACCCGAGCAGAAGAAGGGGCGCCCCGAAGCAGCCAGCACGAAGTTGATTGGTAAGTCGTAGATGCAATTGATGAGTTCCTTTCTCTTTATTTTTATGTCTACGAAAAAGATAGTATTCAAAGTTACCGTTCATTATCCAACCACTTACGAGCTTTCGTCCATAACATTGTATATAGAAAAATATTAATTTTCACAGTAATTCTTCAGTTTTATCACAAACCGAATTCTTCTATTTGAAGAGTCAATACATTTCAGTTCGCATTGTTGGAAAACATGAGGAGTTGTTTTTTATTTTCCAACTACCCATAATCTGAAAACTAACAAAGTTCCTAATATTATTGTTGTATATAATAGTATTGTTACGAAACTGGGGTTCAAAAATAGTCCGATAAATTCAATCCGTTTTATTACACTTTGAAACACAACTCAATAGTATACTTTAACAATAATATTTGTTCGCAATTACAATGTTCAACAATATTCCCAGGACTATCTTCTGACTGACTGCCGACTGCCTATCGCATATGACCCGCTATATATAGGACGGCCGAAATTTCCAGAACCGTGACGATCGGTAATGTTCCATAATGTCATCGCTAACGGTCGGATTTCTTCTCGAGTCTTCGAATGGCAGTTATCGAACATTTGGAGCTTGACATCATCGGTAACGGCCGGTTCTCGAATTTTCCAATGGCGGTTATTGAACATGTGGAGCATGATGTCATCGGCAACCAGCACAGGGGCGTACCCAGGGTATTTTCGTGATTTCCGTAACACCCCCCTCTGATTTTGATCGTCTCGATCAAAAGTAATTGGTTCACCATGGTAGGGCTTCAGTATGTCGAGGTGAACAACCTTCATCTTAGTCCTAGGGCTGCGCTGGATTCTGTAAAACACGTAGTTGATCCTCTTCTTTACCTCGTACAGTCCTTTCCTGAATGGTGTGAGTTTGAGGAATACATCACCTTTCTTCCGCCTTGGGTTGTACAGCCAAACCTGGCCACCTCCTTTGAATCCTCCTGAATTAGCTTTCAAATCATAACGAGCTTTCATCCTGTCACTGGCCAGTATCAACTTCCGAACTGTTTCGTGGATTTTCAGCAGGCTGTCCCTCAGTTTATCTGCGAAGTCGTGTACTTCTACCTCTTGGGTGCCTGGTGATCCGTCAACTAGGTCACAGGGCAATCAAAGTTCCCTTCCGAAAACAATGCTAGCCGGGGTAAGCTTGGTTGAATCGTGGACGGCTGCTCTGTATGCCATCAGAAATAGTGGAAGATGTATGTCCCAGTCCTCTTAAAGTTTTTCCACTACCTTGGACATACGCTCTTTCATAGTTCGGTTGAATCTTTCAACCATGCCATCTGACTGGCGTTGGAGCGCCGTGGTTTCGTTGATACCCATCAGCTCGCAAACTTTCTTGAATAACTACCACTCGAATTTCCTTCCTTGGTCGGAATGCAGCTCCATCGGTTCTGGTCTGGAATGGCATATGCTTCCACCCATTTACTGAATAGTCCATGGCAACGAGGATGTATTCTTTGCCATCGTACGTCACAGGAAAGGGTCCAACTACATCAATAGCAATCCGTTCGGAAGGTGCGCCTATGTTGTATTTCTTCATCTCACTCCTGGACCTTGTCTTGGGACCTTCAAACCAAAGCTTCAGCACATTTCTTGAAGTGAGTCAATCTCAGGGTCCTTTGAATTTCAATGTTCCTCAATCCATCAATAAATATCATCAGCTGCCAACTGTTCTTTGAAATCCTCGGGGGCATCTGGTTTCCGATATAGGGACCATGACGACTGCCCATCGAAAGTCGGTGGTTTTACGGAACTGTGAGATGTGGCAACCCTGTCACGGTGGTCTTGAATCTTCAGTGAATCAAATTTATTTTCTAGTTCTTCTGGCACTGCCCATACTTCTTTCTTTGCTTCTTCTCGTGTCACCAAAACTTCTTTCTTTGCTTTTTTGGCGAAAAAAGTCCATTTCTCCAAAGTGGAGATGGTAGAATATGGGAAGGAAAAGAGAGTTAACTCAAAGTCGTTATCTACGAAATAAAAACAGCATGGCTACTGGAAAAATGTATGCATTTCGGAGATTGAGATCCCCATCTTCAGCATAATTACAAAAATCTAAAATAATGATTATGGTACAGGTTATGGAACAAAATGGAAGTTACCACACTTACAATCGTTATGGTAGAAACATTTTTTTGGAAATAAGACTTGGGTGTGGTCTCAGCTTAGACCTTACTATGAACACCCCATTTGCGAAGTTTTCTCTTCCTTATTGATGAGGTTTTGGTTTGCAACATTTTTAGAATGTTGAAGAAACTCAGTGAAAACGTGCGAAGAGAGAATCTCATAAAATGGAAAAATTGGTCAATTGGTTAGGTTGTAAAAGTTTTCATATTCATATTTCAAAAGTACTAGACAATATGATATTTGAGTGTACATTGATGACCGGAGGAGATTTTAATTTTCTGGGGAATCTTGAATTCCTCGTTTTGTTAGGAATTATCCAAATTCATTATGAAAAGCTATTTTAAATGATATGAATACTATCTACACAACTAATATGAGCTTTAAAATGGATATTAGATTAAGCCTACATAACAATCGATTGTATTTTTGGGTTTTTTATTAATCTGAGAATTTAAAATTCCTCTCGAATGATATAAGGGGTGATAATGGGTGATTCCAAAAAAATGAAGCAAATTTGGACTTAAAAAAAAATCGAGGAAAAAATTTATATCGAGTTGATTTGTTATTCTGATTACGAATTCAAAGAGATTTCTAACCTATTTTGCCACTCAATACTATCTTCCAAGAATGGTTGTTCCATCGCTTTTGGCTTGCAGTATACACCACTCAATATACACTCCACCTAACCATTGAGCGTTCATTTTGGTACATCAATTTACGCGTTGCGGAGGTGCTTCCATCAGGAGAAAAGGGACAAATTTGGACTTTTCAGAACGAGTTTTTTTTTCAGGAAAGATTGTACAGATGGTAAATTTGTTGTTCTGCTTACGAGTCCAAAGAGATTTCCAGCATATTTTGCCTCCTAATATTGTTTTACGGAAATTTTGGTTATTGTTCCATGGCTTCTTGCGTGCAGTATACATCGGCCAATATGACCTCCAGCTAGTCTCTGAGTGTATATTTGGTACATTTATCGATTTCACGAATTTCATGATTCTACGTCAACGTTTACGGAACATATACGGGAATGCTTCCTTGAGATGTGAGACACCCTGTATAAATACTTGAGTGCCCCAGCTAAAATGTTTCTTGAATACACCAAACATTAAAAAATCATCAGAATCGGAGCTGTTTCCGGGAGTTTAGAA
This sequence comes from Gonioctena quinquepunctata, assembly GCA_018342105.1. Taxonomy (NCBI): domain Eukaryota; kingdom Metazoa; phylum Arthropoda; class Insecta; order Coleoptera; family Chrysomelidae; genus Gonioctena; species Gonioctena quinquepunctata. The sequence goes on along the minus strand of JAFIRS010005877.1, from coordinate 36,572 downwards.
ATGAAAATATTCACTGACTACTAAATACGTATGTAATAACTTCATATTCCTTTTTTTATATTGATGACTTCTGTATTCAGCTTGTGTTGTGTGAAATAAATAATCTTCAAATATTTATATACCTCATTTATTTAAAAATCACATTTAATTTATAGTACTTGGGCGATGTACATTCAACTTAATTGTTCAATGGTCGTAGATCCACACCTGGGGGTCTATTCTCGAATGTCGACCAAAATTTGTTGAATTCGACATTTGTCGATGGAAATTGTCGCACAACTGAAATTATGGTATTCTCTATTGGTTCCGACATCCAAGTCGTATGAGAAAAAAATTATCGAATAGCATGTGCTGGCAACACCGAATTAACGACTCTCGAATGAGTAATGTGCCTATGTGGTTTTGACAAAGAGTTCGTAGAACAATAATCTTTGGTTTTGGTTCGAGTTTGAACACGGTTAGAAGTTTCGCTATACAGTTTCACGCAAACATTTTGATTTAAATATTTCAAATATAACTACCTCAATTTAACCTGGTTGGGAGGTACTTATAAAAGAGTTTGATAACTCACCTTTTCTTCAAGAGATATTGAGGAAGCCCGATGTCCCTGTTCCACAAATGGTTCCGGGATATCAATCAACTCTCTAGCCAATTCCTTGGTTAATCTGAATGTTTTGATAAACTTTCTATCAGATAAAAGCCTGAAAGCATTCCTATTTATATACTTTGTCAGTATCGAGGACGTCAATAGTTTTCTTGATTTTTTAAATTTTCAATCGCTATCAATAAGCTGCCATTTTCAACCTATGAAATTGATAAAGAAAATCGATCAAATATATCATCTCGCAATCGACCTGAAATTGTCGACTGCTCTAGACCACTCTACAATTTGTCTATCCAAAATTTTAGAATGCGACATTTGAGAATGAGATATTGCGTTTTTCGTTCGACAATGTAGAAATCTCGCATGAACACAATATGTCACCGTTTGATAATAGAGCCCCTGATCCCTCTGAAAATCGTAAATTGTCGCTAGGTAAAAGGTAAATTGGATCTTGATGATCATTTGATAGCGAATGAGTTCCCTTCCACCTTATAACTTTCCTAACACACCAACATAAAAATATAAGAAAGTGATATCCCGATCGCAGTTGCGAACCTAAGTCTTCGGTAGCTCAGTTGGGAAAGCACTTGACTAGTAATCGTGAGGACGCGGGTTCGATTCCTGCCCCAAGACATATTTTTCTATAATTTAAAAATTCTTGTCTGCACGACGCCAATTCTCTTCTAGAGAAAAATATATAATTGATTGATAAGTCGCTTTCGAAATATAGTTATGGCAACCGAACATCAACCAATATATGTCATGCCTCCATTTTCGCGCATGCGCATCAATTCAACGTTGCCGATTAGAAAGAGCCCGAGTGATGGTTAAATCATTTGTTTGGCTTCACATTTGCTGTCTTTATTATCAATATTGGTACTTACTACATATATATGCTCATAATAGATAAAGTTGTAGCTCAAAGAGAGTAAAAGTTATCTGCGTAGGAGAGTCTATTCCCCATAAAACAATGGTGACACTAATAGAAAGTGATGAAAGATCATTTGTGAGTCATAGTGACGTATATGGACATGCCATGGCCACCATTCTCTGGACAGTGGCAGACAGCGCGTTCCGCACTCTGGTATCTGAGAGTTACAGGCTCTTGAATGTATGTTGGACCACTCTGTATGTTACGTGGGCCAGGCCACCTGTACCTATGTCCATGTACGTCACTATGACGGTTAATGCTACAGGCTTCTGATTGGCTAGAGCTTATTAGTACCTCCTATTCAGATAACGTCTTTGGTTGTAGCTCACGTATCGAAATGGCGAAATGCGCCTGACAGGAAGCAAAAGCCAAGAAAACCTGAGAGAGAAAGAAGTATAAACATTGTTTAAATAAATATATGTGTTTTGTTAATCATTCTTTCTGAAGTGCTATTATTACTTTTAAATCCAATTTATAAAAATAATGTTTTTTCAGTTTATGTGAAAGGAAAAATGAAATGGCTGAAAATGTAATGGATTCAGAAACTTGGAAGGTCGAAGCCAAAGCAGTGATAAATGATGTGAAAGATCACGTTAAACTTATTGTTATAAGTTCAAAACTTGCCAGTGATAATAGATCCATCTACCTAAATTTAATTACATGTGAAGACAAATACTATTGTATCCAGTTGTCCTCGCAAGGATTCAAAGTAGTTGGATATAATTTTGATGACAATAATATCGATTCCGATAGCTATTTTGAAACACCCTACAGTCTTCTGAGTGAATTGAGTGTTGGTTTCAAAAATTCATTTGCAAATGCACTGATAAAAAAACTTGCAGATCTCGCATAAACTTTATAAAAACAATCATTTGATTATACAGAAAAAAGAGGTTAGTCGATCTGTTGACGTCGACCTTGTTTTGACCCTGTGAATATTTCGCGTCCAACTTCACTCTTTTCACGTTATAAAAAGTTTGTTCGTTTGTACTATTTTGCAGCTATTTGAAAACATTTTATCTTCCTTCGACTCACGTAACTCATGAGTCTTTTTCTTTTTGTAATTTTATGAAAGAAAACAAACAGGACTAAGGACAATGACAATATGACAGTTTTGACATTTGGATGTGATTTGGATTTGGTGGATCGGGGATCGGCAAAATGAACAATTATTTATTTATTTAATTAATGAACAGTGTAAATAACGTTTTAGTGTGATTGAAATTATTGTTTATATTCATGGACTAAATCAATGCTTGATGTGATTAGACTGGTTACTATATTGTGCAGTTACATTGTTGGCCTGGAATATGAAGGGAATTAATTAGGTAAGAACTTTGATTTCACTATGTATTATTGCAGGCTAATCACTAATTAACTCGCACAGCATTTGCTGTTTTACTCACTATCAAAACAGCATTATTTCATAGATGTTTCTGTAAAATTATGTCATTTTTCCCATTGTGTGAATGTTGGTAGATATGTTCACATTGATAGAAAAGTACTGTATTGCCTTGCCATAAGTGAGAAAAACTCGTTTGTTCTATACAAATACCATACTTAAATACTATTAGTATATGTAGATGCATAAAAAGAATATTAATTTCTCCCACTATACATCTTTTTCTCGATGATTCTACTATATGACTCCCTCGATGATTCTACTATCACTGCCTCAATTATTCTACAATACGACTTCCTCAATGATTCTAGTATTAGTATATGGCTTCCACAATGATTGTTACTGTTTGGTGATATTTACGTATTTTTGTCTCTTGAGCGCATCCTAAATTGCACTCTCCAACACTTTCAGAGATCCACCCCATTTCTCCTCAGCAATAAAATTTCCACACAAATTAAGTATTTAAATGTATTCGATAATGCCCACATTTGTTTTGAATATATTTTATAGTTAATGAGGATTGGCTATTTGGCTCAAACAGGCAATACTTCCAAAAATCTTGGCAAAATTTATTTATTTTGTAAAACAACTGCTATTACTCCAGGAAATGAAAACCAACACAGTTAAATTAAATTTATGATTTTATTGAGGAAATCAATATTATATTTAGGATTGGGATTTGTAATAGACTTGCGCTAATTACGAGTACAACAGAATCTTCCTTTAATTTTTAGTGGTGTTCATCTATATTTTTAGTGTTCTCTATCATCATGTGGCAATAGGGCAGATTCTACATTAAAATTATGTCGAAAAAATCTTTTGTTTTCATAGATTTGAAGCATGTTATTTTTCATAGATTTTAAGCATGTTACTGTTTCATTTTCAGGATTCCTGTTTTTTTTTGGAATCATAAAAATGTTATAGGAATTGTCTTTCAGAAATACCCCTTAATTAATTCCCAAATAAATATACCTATAAGATAATCCTTCTCTGGTATCAAATGCAATCAGTTGAAAATAGTGTTTTAAAAATTGATTTTTATGATTTGTCCTCAGCTTTAAATCTATTATTCTTTTAAATTAAAAAAAGTAGTCTCATTCACATTTTGGGAACTACTTCTTGGAGGTTTCTATGACAAAAATGAAATGTGAACATTCCACCAGGAATTTGTTTCAAATAGCTATTGTAAAATACTCCCTTTTCAACAAATACTCAAAAACAGCACCTCTTGCACACACAGATTGCAATTGTCTGTGAATTCCATATATTTTACAAATAGGTGGAAGTGCGGCAAGCTTCAAAGACAATGACCAAAGTATTACCGTATTTCATCTGAACATAATAATTTGCAACAAAATAGCATGTAAAAAATGGGATCGATTGTCATTTTTTGTAAACATGTAAACTCCAATAAGCACGAAGTATTCTAATATCAGGGAGCGGGGTTATTGTTCTTATAAACCTAAAATGAGATAAAGGGTTTTCCTAAATTTATCAACAAGAATCAGGTTTTAATTTGTCTGGACTGCCTGATATCACCCCATTTTTAAAAAGATCTAACCAGTTATAAAACAATTATATTTTTAAGAATATCTTTTATATTCTTTTTAGGACCTCTGATGAAAGTAATTCATTAAAATTAAACTATTGTACCACAAACCAAGGCAAACATTCCAAACATGAACTTTTGTATGCTGAATCAGAAATAAAACATAGATCATATTATAAAAGTTGAATCTCATCACATTTCAGCACATCATACTGTTTCACTTCTTTTAACATATCTAACAGAAGATCTTTGAACAATAAAAGAAAGAAGATGACAAAAAATGTTTGGCTTTAATATACAAATTTCGGAGGATTTGAGGATCAATTATATTTGGAGTATTAATTTTTATTCTATAAATTTTTCGTAGATTTTAAATATTGCTGTTGCATTCAATATTTTTCGAAAAAGATGGTCGCCGAAACGCTAATCATCACTTACATACCCATTGTATAAGCTAGCTAAGGTCATTATTTGTGCTTTAGTAAACACATTTTTACATGTAGGTAGTTGTTGGGCGAACATTAAACCTATTTCTTAGAATTTTTTTTAGCAATAAAATTAACTGTGCCAGATCGAAATACAAATTCCTTATCATAGGTATAAGAGCATGTAATTATCTTGGTACATATTATTTTTATATGTGGCTCCCAGTCCAGTTTTGGGTCAAATGTTACACATACACATTTTTTATTGTGTCTGTGGCTTGAATTGATTTGCCTTGCATATGTAAATAAAGATCCTAATCTGAAGATATATTTTATAAGCTTTTATTTAGTTTCACTTGTTAGTTCGTTCGTTAGTTTGGGTCAAATCTTGCAAGTGAATTTTGACTGACTTCAAGTCGTCCGATTGATTTGAAATTTGGCAGGTGACAATGCATTATGAAATTTTTGTTGGAGAAAAAAACAAAATGGCGGCTACAAAATGGCGGACGAGATTAGTAATTATGGTCCAATTTGATTCAAAATTGGTATGTGGGGTTTTCGGGGTCGGATGTTATGAAATTTTTGTCAAAATTCATAAATTTATGATGGCGGCCCCAAGATGGAGGGCGAGTTTTGTGATTATGGTCAAATTCGATTCAAAATTGGTAAGCGGGGGTTTTTGGGGTCGGAGATTATGAACTTTTTGTCAAAATCCATAAATTCAAGATGGCGACTTCAGGATGTCAGACGAGTTATGTGATTATGGCAGATTCTATTCAAAATTGGTGAGTCGGAGATCATGATTTCTTTCAGCTCAAAACTTACAGGGAAGATACCTTGTAATAACGATGCTCTATTAGAAATAACAGATCAAGGCTAACTAAAAAGCAAAAAATGAAATAACTAATAAAAAACATTTTTAAAGACAAGCTTTTATTCAAGCTGTGTACTAAAACATATAAAATAAGTTTTAGTCATCGCTGACAATTATTTTATAATTTTTTGTTAAATTATTTGGTTTTAAAAAGCTTGTCTTGCGAATTGTCATAAAATTAATACTTCGACAAATTGTTACTTACCAACCAATCATTGTTCAATGAAATTAATTGATACCTACTTTTATGAACGCCTCTCGCGACAAGCTTTTTGAAACCAAATAATTCAACAAAAAATAATTAAATCATTGTCAGCGATGACTAAAACTTATTTTATATGTTTTAGTACACGTCTTAAATAAAAGCTTGTCTTTAAAAATGTTTTTTCTTAGTTATTTTATTACTATTTAGGGCATTTGGATTAAAGCTTGTCTTTAAAAACGTTTTTTATCAATTATTTTATTTTGTGCTTTTTAGTTAGTACGTCATAATGCATTTTTGTTGAAGCATCGTTATTATGAGGCCTTTTTCCTGTAAGTTTTGAACTATCTAGTTCTTCAATGAGGAGACCATCCTGGAGCTGCCATCATCGATTTATGAATTTTGACAAAAAATCAATAATCTTCGACTAAATTCATAATCTCCGATCCCAAAAACCCCGACATACCAATTTTGAATAGAAACGGTTCATAATCACAAAACTCGTCCACCATCCTGGAGCCGCCATCTTGAATTTATGAATTTTGACAATAAATTCATAACGTCCGACCGCGAAACCTTCACATACCAATTTTGAATAGAATCGGACCATAATTACAAAACTTGTCCGCCATATTGGAGCCGCCATCTTGAATTTATGAATTTGGAAAAAAAAAACATAATCTCCGACCCCGAAAACCCCCACATACCAATTTTGAATAAAATCGACCATCATCGCAGAGATCGTCCGCTATCTTGATTTTATGAAATTCAAGATCTCTAACCCCGAAAACCCCCTACATACCAATTTTGAATAGAATCAGACCATAAACACAAATCTTGTCCGCCATTTTATTTTCTCTCTAAAAAAATTGTATAATGCATTGCCACCGGAATTATGAACACCTGCCAAATTTCACGTTAATCGGACAACTAGAAATGGGTCAAAATTCACTTGCAAAATTTGTGTTTTGTGTGAAGTAAACATAAAAATGTGAAGTTAATATAAAGATTGCAAAAAAGGACATGAATAATGATTTGGAATCGCATATAGCCTTTGTAGGCTATATCAAAGCTTTCGAAAGTGTATACTGATAGAAACAATTGGGCCATATAAGAATGGATTTACAAACACTTAATTGACGCATAAACAATTTATAAAGGCATGTTTCCATTCAAGTAACTAATAATTACATTGAAGAAGCCTCACATCCAATTAATATTAATCAATGCATCAGGCAAGGAGGCTATCTTTATTTTCTAACCTATATCTTGATGACTTAATTGAATAAAAAGCACCTAAAAGTGTCCAACAGTATCAAAATACTCATAACAAACATTTTTTAGAAATATTCTTGAATCAGCGTGAAAACAGCCACGAATTTCTATCGGATCGATACAATAGTGGCAGATTGGTCCGTCTCAGAAATTCGAAATCACCAAAGTATGAATAAAATTATAGATAAAAAAAACTAAAAAAAACACGCTTATGTAGCAATAAAGACTGAAAAGTTGAAAATAATAAGAATAAAGTCACCGACCAAAAAATTTTCTCTTATGTAAAAAAAGTATAAGGTGCTTCATATCAGTTATCTTGATATCATTATGAAAAATAAGTGGAGAGCTCCTCACGCTTTTTTTACATAAGAGGAAATTTTTTGGTCAATGATTTTATTCTTATTATTTTCAACTTTTTAGTCCTTATTGCTACATAATCGTGTTTTTTTAGTTTTTTAAACTATAATTTTATTTTTAACTTTCAAGTCCATATCATGGGATGGGAGTTTTTACGAAATTAGGGTGCATGCTACATTTTGGTGAAACTGCGCATTCGCCATATCTTTGAAATGTAATTTTTTTTTCTGACGATCTTAGGGTAATACCAGGCCATATCTATGAAATTATTGTATTTAATCCCTTCTTAATACGTGTGCAAAGTTTCAAATAATTCGGACTTCTGGAATGGATGAAACATACATACAGGTGAAGCTAATAAAGCGTGTGTCAAAAAAGGTGCATATCCAATTTTGAAAAATATTGGATTTTCGCATACTTCTTGCTTTATATTGTTACGAAACTGGGTCCGTTTTCATTAAAAGAATAAACTAATGTCCGTTAATTACACTTCGAAAACCAACACAATAATGCACTCTGATAATAAAATATTCAATTACAGTTTACTTTTAGACATCTAAAATGTACCGCGAACCGCACTGCACTAAATAAATCTGAATGAATCATATTTCGTGGTACGCCCGACCCTATATATCCTCGTCCTTAACGTCCAGAAGCTTCCGGTACCTTCTTGTTGGTTCGTGGAACATCGAGATCATTTGATGGAAAAGCCCAGTTTGACTTCAATCAGTCACTCGTCACATTCCTGGAATACCGTCTGAATAAATGACCGTTACATTGTCTGGCATATGCGAAATAACGCAAGGACGAACTGTTGTACTTATTTTCGTAAGATTGTCATTCTAAGGAAGGTGGTGAGTAAGGCATATAACAAAGAGTATTTCATAAGGCAGGCTATCACCTCAAAACAGTACTGTGACAGTGATAAAAAATTGACAAAACTTCGATTTAAAAAATCATTATGAGCGAACCGTGATGCTTTTCAGATAGTTTTGCCACTAGAATTATCCTTTGAACGAATCCTATACCATTCTGCGGAGAAATCCAGCCCAGACAAATATTTGTTGCTTACTGCCTGTTCGTTTGTCATGCTCACGTTGCTCTAATCTGATTTGATCAATCTTTGGTTATTCGTTTGTTCCGAGCAATTGATCAGTGTTCATTTGACAGCAGCAAATTGCTACAGACAGATAACGCATGCTATATCTGCTCCACCAATTTCAGGGAGCAGAAAAATCAAATCAAACTGACCAGAAGGCGGCAATAAGAAAATGGAGGAAGTTATAAGAAATAGTATCAAAATATCAAATGGAGATATGATAGATGCAAATTCGAGAAGGTGGTAATTTGAATTATAGGTGAAAAATAAATAATATAAAAACGTTCATAGATACACACAAATGATATTAGAAGAAGTTAGTTTACAAATAATCAGGTTATGATTTGCCTAGTGTTTGTTTGAGTTTGGCCAATAGAATATTTTTGCTACAGGATCATAAAAATCAAATCAATCACACCAATTACCTACGTGATCTCCCTGTTTTTTTTTGGAGCAAACTGAGCATTTCAAACGAATTATCTGAGTGTTTTTAATATTATATTGAACGGTTTTAATGAAAACAATGTTTCCTAGTGTTCTCTTGAACATTAAGGTATGAAGGAATTTAGTTACAAGCTTTTATTTAGTTTCACCTGTTCCGATATCTTTTTTTTTTTTTTTTGACAGGGAGGACGCTCATGCTCGCACAGGTACTTGTTCTACCTTTCTCTGGCAGTGTGGGACTCTAGAGTGAAACCCTAGCCTACCCACTAAACCTCCCTCCTTCAACTCATCCAACTCGGTACCGCTTTTCGCTTCTCGTCCAGTTGGTAGGTGGTCTATCTGTTGCCTTTATTTCCTTTCTCAAGCGATTTAATTCTTATCCTGTTGTCTTTCTTCCGTTTCTTTTTGTTTTAGTATAGTCCTAATAAAGAGGTGAATTGCCTTCCATTCCTTGGTGTCTGCCATCATAGTTTGAACGAGGTTATGTGCCGTAAGAATTCTGCCTATAGTCAGATACAGGTGTTCCCTTTCTTGAACCCACCTCTCGCATTTGAATACAGTGTGTTCCACCGTATCCGCCATTTTGCAATACGTGCATTGGTCAGACTCCAGTTTACCTATTCTCTTCAGGTACACATTAAAGCACCCGTGTCCTGTTAGTACTTGTGAGAGGAAGTAGTCGCTTTGTTTGTGCTTGCAGCCTATCCAATTCTCCAGGTTCGGTATCAGAAATTTGGTCCACTGTGCCACATCTTCTGTGTGGTCCCAAATCTCTTGCCACTTGTTCAGGGTAGTTGTTCTCTCCTCCCTCTTGGCCTGTGAGTTATTTCCTTCCATTCTTTTATAAAGTCTCCACTTCTCTTCAGCTAGCAAATCGATTGGTATTATCCCAGATACCACTTGTACTGCCTTAGCAGATGCAGTTCGGTAAGCGCTAATGACTCTGAGAAGCATCCTGCGTTGTACCCTCGTGAGTAGTTCTCTGTGTTTTTTGAATCTCATATATTCGTACCAAATAGGGGCGCCATATAAAAGAATGGATTGGACCACGCTGTATAGCATTTCTCTCTTCTTCTGTTCCGATATCTGCCTGTAGTTTGTAATCAAATCTAACAAGTAAAATTTTACCCACTTCTAGTTGTCCGATTAACGTGAAATTTGGCAGGTGTTCATAATTCCGGTGACAGTGCATTATGGAATGCTAGAGAAAAAACAAAATGGCTGCTCCAATATAAAAAGTTTTGTGATTATGGTTTGATTCATTTCAAAATTGGTATGTGCGGGTTTACGGGGACAGAGGTCATGGATTTTTTGTCAAAATTCGGCGGCTCCAATATGGCGACGAGTTTTGTGGTTACAGCCCGATTCCAATAAAAATTGGTATGTGGGGGTTTTCGGGGTTTAAGATTAAGAATTTTTTGTCAAAATTCATAAAATTAAAATGGCGGCTACAAGATGGCGGACGATCTCTGTGATTATAGTCCAATTCTTTTCAAAATCGGTATGTGGAGGTTTCCGGATACGGAGATTATGAATTTATTGCTAAAATTCCTAAATTTAAGATGGCGGCTCCAAGATGGTGGACAAGTTTTGTGTTAATGAACCGTTTCCATTAAAAATTGGTATGTCGGGGTGGTGGTCGGAGATCATGATTTTTTTGTCAAAATCCACGAATTCAAGATGGCGGCTCCAAGATGGCGACTAGTTTTGTGATTATAGCCCGATTCCATTCGAATTAGGTGTGTTTTTGTAAAAATTCATGAATTCAAGATGACGGCTCCAAGATGGCGACGTGTTTAGTTATTATGGCCCGATTCCATTCAAAATTGTTATATGAGTTTTTTGGGGGTCGGAGATTATCAATTTTTGTCAGAATTCTATAAGATGACGAATTTCATGAATGACTAGAAATAATTGAATACAAATTATGAAAAAATTTAGACACGCTTTCACACAAATGCACTAAAAAGGAAAAAAAATCTTTAATTGTTTGACCTAGGTTATTCTGTGAGGAGCACATTCAAAAGCTTGCCGCGAATATAAAACAGGTATTCTTGTATAAAAGCCTGTCTTGATTTTTTTTAATCTAATTAATTTTTTGTTTCTTCTCTAGGCAAAATAGGTTAAATCTCATCCGACACTAGAGTTGCCTCCCATGTTGGAGCCCTATAGAACGTATGCGGGCATGGGGCTTTCCGAAAAAAAAACAATACATAAGGCTGGGTCACATGTGCGATCATTCAAGCAATTCTCGGCCATAGTCACTTCTGACTCCACCTGTATATTAATATATATTATATGGCCGAATAGGAAATCGTCAGTGTGAAAGCAGCCACGAGTTCCAGCCACGAATTTGCGGTGCTTATGTGGATATGGGTCCGTCCGCCAGTGGTCGTCTACTGATGGTCAGAATTCGTGACCAGCCATGAAATAAATTATATCGTTTCTGTTAAGAATGCGAGAATGTTTTTTGTAATATATGTATGCTACGAGAAATCCTTGACAAGATGTATATGTCACCCGATTTTGTCAGGCTAAAATTAACCCTCCACTACCCCTATCATGAATTTCTTTGAAATTATTCAATTTCCATAAAAAAACGCGTGGATCGGGATTTTTTTTCATAAATATATGCTACCAAGAATGCTTAACAAGATGTATATGTCACTCGATTTTGTCGGGCAAAAATTAACCCTCTACTACCCCTATCACGAATTTCTTTGAAATTATTCTATTTCCATAAAAAAACGCGTGGATGGGGATTTTTTTTCATAAATATATGCTACCAAGAATGCTCAACAAGATGTATATGTCACTCGATTTTGTCGGGCAAAAATTAACCCTCTACTACCCCTATCACGAATTTCTTTGAAATTATTCTATTTCCATAAAAAAACGCGTGGATGGGATTTTTTTTCATAAATATATGCTACTAAGAATGCTTAACAAGATGTATATGTCACTCGATTTTGTCGGGCAAAAATCAACCCTCTACTACCCATATCACGAATTTCTTTGGAATAAATTCTATTTCCATAAAAAAACGCGTGGATCGGGATTTTTTTTCATAAATATATGCTACTAAGAATGCTTAACAAGATGTATATGTCACTCGATTTTGTCGGGCAAAAATCAACCCTCTACTACCCCTATCACGAATTTCTTTGAAATTATTCTATTTCAATAAAAAAAACGCGTGGATGGGGATTTTTTTTCATAAGGATGGGGATTTTTTTTCATAAGGATGGGGATTTTTTTTCATAAATCTATGCTACCAAGAATGCTCAACAAGATGTATATGTCACTGGATTTTGTCGGGCAAAATTTAACCCTCCACTACCCCTATCATGAATTTCTTTGGAATAATTCTATTTCCATAAAAAAACACGTGGATGGGGATTTTTTTTCATAAATATATGCTACCAAGAATGCTTCATAAGATGTATATGCCACTCGATTTTGACGGGCAAAAATTAACCCTCTACTACCCCTATCACGAATTTCTTTGAAATTATTCTATTTCCATAAAAAAAACGCATGGATGGGGATTTTTTTTTATAAGGATGGGGATTTTTTTCCATAAATATATGCTACCAAGAATGCATAACAAGATGTATATGTCACTCGATTTTGTCGAGCAAAAATTAACCCTCTATTACCCCTATTACGAATTTCTTTGAAATTATTCTATTTCCATAAGAAAACGCGTGGATGGGGATTTTTTTTCCTAAGGATGGGGATTTTTTTCCATAAATATATGCTACCAAGAATGCATAATAAGATGTATATGTTACTCGATTTTGTCGGGCAAAAATTAACCCTCTATTACCCCTATCACGAATTTCTTTGAAATTATTCTATTTCCATAAGAAAACGCGTGGATGGGGATTTTTTTTCATAAATATATGCTACCAAGAATGCATAACAAGATGTATATGTCACTCGATTTTGTCGGGCAAAAATTAACCCTCTATTACCCCTATCACGAATTTCTTTGAAATTATTCTATTTCCATAAAAAACGCGTGGATGGGGATTTTTTTTCATAAATATATGCTACCAAGAATGCTCAACAAGATGTATATATCACTCGATTTTGTCGGGTAAAAATTAACCCTCCACTACCCCTATCATGAATTTCTTTGGAATAATTCTATTTCCATAAAAAAACGCGTGGATCGGGATTTTTTTTCATAAATATATGCTACTAAGAATGCTTAACAAGATGTATATGTCACTCGATTTTGTCGGGCAAAAATTAACCCTCTACTACCCCTATTACGAATTTCTTTGAAATTATTATATTTCCATAAAAAAACGCGTGGATGGGGATTTTTTTTCATAAGGATGGGGATTTTTTTTCATAAATAGATGCTACCAAGAATGCTCAACAAGATGTATATGTCACTGGATTTTGTCGGGCAAAAATTAACCCTCCACTACCCCTATCATGAATTTCTTCGGAATAATTCTATTTCCATAAAAAAAACACGTGGATAGGGATTTTTTTTCATAAATATATGCTACCAAGAATGCTTCACAAGATGTATATGTCCCTCGATTTTGTCGGGCAAAAATTAACCCTCCCCTACCCCTATCATGAATTAACTGTCGGAGTCAATTATTTATTGTGTTGTATTTTTGGAGTGTAAATTAACGGGCAAAATTAGTGGAGAATTTGTAATAAAAACGGACTACAGTTGCGGGAAAAGAAACTGTTCCGTATTCCAAATTATGATACTTCATTTAAAAGCTACTTTGAACAATTCAGAAAAAAAAACAAAAATTGAAAAAATGGACATTGTATGAACTTAAAAATTGGAAAACCTTGCATAAATTTAACTCCAATCATTCCAAACTACATTAATTCACAGTAGCTGCTGTTTCCTCCATTAACTGCCATACATGAGTATAAGTCACGAAACGTTGTCTGACGTTTTGGAACATTTCTGGAGTTATTTAACGACATTCGGTAATAATACTGTAACGTAAATAAACTTAACTTGGTTTTATTAATTTATTTCACACTTAATCTACAACTTAATTTATATTACTACGCCACTGTATAGCTCGATGGTATGGGCTCGTTCAGACTGTATCTGAGACTTGAGGGTTGCCTATTTATCTCCGATACAGCATTCTCGATGTTTCGAATTCTTTCCGTTGGCGACCGGCGTGTTCCAATTGTTTCCAATATTGACCGTTGTCTTCCGCGGCAGAGCGCACTGGATGGTTCTCGAACATCTCCGGGGATGATCTCATCGCTGTCGACGGCAACATGTGAGGCGACAGGTCCGGCCTAGGTTCGTTACATTGCCCCCTTCTTAAAGACATTTCGTCCCGAAATTTCATCCTTGGAGTGTGACGATATCTGCATGACTCCCCATATCTGCACCGTGAAGTTCGATGGAGTAACACTCCACGGTCTTCATGATCGGTCGTGGAAGAGGGTTACAGCAAACCAAAATCTTGACGCCGCTGGATCTGAATATCGCCTCCAGCATACTTCTTATGACTCCCCAGTCCAACCCATCAATACCACAGGACAATTTTGGAATTGCTAGATCCACCAGATTCTGGTCCACCATAGTATCTCTTAGTTTGGTGAGACTCTTCCAGACATCTTCATAGGACGGTTTATCTTGAATGCCTCTTGGTGACTAGGTAGTAGATGTTTCTCTGGCCTTTCTTCAACTGTAGCACCCCACCAACTTCTGGATTCTGCTCCCGCAGTGTTTGGAGTTGACCAAATTTCTTGGAGAACACTACGGTGATGCCCTGGACATTCGAAGATCTTCTGCCACACAGTCGCTAGTCGTAGTCAGCAGGCACCTCGAAAGGTCTCGTGACTCCTCTCTAGTAACCCCATGTAGAACTTTCTGCCCGTTTGAATACAGGACTAAACTTCCGAACGTCATATCATCCTCCGGTGGCTTGAGGGTGCGAACGGTCATGGTTTCCAGCGTAAGGGGCCAACCTGTTGAAATGGACGACCTTGGTTTCCCTCGGGTGGCTTATGGATTCGGTACACAAGGTCGTTTATCCTTTTCACGATTTTATACGGGCCTTCCCGAGTTCCGCAACTTTGGTGATAGTCCCGCGGCGTTTGGGGTTGTACAGCCAAACCAGGTCATCAACCTTAAATCCTCCAGCGTCGGCCTTGATGTCATAGGTCTTCTTCATTTTATCGCTGGCACTCTGGATGTTCAACCGGACTCGTTCGTGGATGTCGTCCATTCTCTGCCGAAGTTTGCTGGCGTAGTCCTCTCCGAGTGTCTTGTCCTGGCGGTATCCCAAACTTCAAGTCACAAGGCAGTCGCAGTTCTCGGCCCATTATAATACTGGCAGGAGTTTGACCGGTTGACTCGTGTACTGCGGATCGATAGGCCATCAGGAACAAATGAAGATACTGGTCCCAGTCTCTTTGATGGTCAGAGACAACCTTGGACAAGTGGCGGTTGACGTCCTGTTCATCCGTTCCACCATTCCATCAGACTGCGGATGTAGGGCCGTGGTTCTTGTCTTGCGGATGTTCAGCAGTAGACATATTTCTTGGAAAGGTTGGATTCGAAATTTCTGCCTTGATCCGAGTGCAGCTCCATTGGAATACCGAATCGACATATCCATTCTTTCACCAAGACGTCGGCGACGGTGATGGCTTCCTGGTTGGGCAGGGCATAGGCTTCCGCCCACTTACTGAAGTAGTCCATTGCCACAAGGATGTATTTATTGCCGTGGTCGGATACGGGAAACGGGCCGGCGATGTCAATGGCGATTTCTCTCGAGCGGGCTGCCTACGTTGTACTGACGCATCGGGGCCTTGGGTCGTATTCGAGGTCCATTGCTAGCAGCGCATCAGCGCACTTTCTGCACCAGTCCTGGACGTCAGCGACAATTGGCCCAGTAAAACCGTTGCCTCACTTTCTGCAGGGTCTTCGTCCTCCAGATGCCCTCCGGCGACTCATCATGGATTTCCGCAGCACTTCCTCTCTTCTGTTCCTGGGAACAATTATTTGGCGTCTGTCTTCCCCACCAATATCGGCCTCCAACACACGTTTCAGGATTCCATTGTCCAGAATAAAGAGAGTTCCATTGTGCCCAATAGGACTTAACAGCCGGCGAGTAACCTGCGACTTCTTGCCATGATGGTCTTCGATTGCCCTTCTTCCAGCTGGACGCTAAGCCAAGGTCGGGGTCTTTCTCTTGGTCTTTCTGGATCTTGCTGTCATTCCAGTTGTCATCCATTGCCGCGGTTCTACAAAGTGTTGCTTCTTTCTCTTCTGCTCGCGGCAATGTGAGCAATCATCTGGACATGGTCTTGCGACAAGGCATCTGCATTCTTATGGCTAGTTCCGGCTCGATGTTCGATCTCGAAATCGAATTCTTGGAGTCTCTCGATCCAAGCGTGCTACTTGACCCTCAGGATTTTTGAACTGTAAGAGCCATTTGAGAGCTGCATGGTCAGTCCTCAACAGGAATCTTCTTCCATACACGTACTTGTAGAAGTGTTCCACTCCCTTTACAACAGCTAACAGCTCTCGCCTGGTGACACAGTAATTGCGCTCTGGTTTGCTAAGCGTCTTGCTGAAATAACCAATGACCTTCTCCTGTCCCTCCTGGATCTGAGATAGGACAGCTCCAAGTCCCCGTGCTGGCGTCCGTATCAAAATGAATTTCCCTTTGGGTAGGGATAGCTCAGTATAGGTGCGTTGATCAAAGCTCCTTTCAGCTTCCTGAATGAGTCTCGACATTCTTCGGACCACTGGAACTTTGTTTGGCCTTCCGTGAGCTTGGTCAGTGGTTTAGCGATGTTGGCGAATCCCAGCACATATCGGCGATAGTATGTGCATAAACCAAGGAGACTTCGAGTTGGTGAATGTCTTTTGGGATGGGCCAATCCTTAACAGCTTTGATCTTCTGGTCATCCACTGCTACTCCTTCCCAGAGACAACGTGGCGGGTATCGTACTTCTTTTTGGAACAGATGGCATTTCTTAGGGCTCAGCTTCAATCCGGGGCTCCTCAGTGCAGGAATACTTCCTCCAAGTTTTTCACGTGGTCCTCGAACGATCTGCCGACCACAATTATGCCGTCGAGATACACTAGACCGTGTTCCATGAGAGTCCCTTCAGCACTGTCTCCATCAATCTTTCGAATGTGGGGGAGCATTACAGAGCCGAATGGCATACGGTGAACTGCCACAATCCTGAGCCGATGGTAAAGCAGTCTTTTCTCGATCTTCCTGAGCCAGTTCTACTTGCCAATATCCACTCTTCAGATCAAGGGTCGAGAAAATCGTGGAACCAGCCAACGTGTCTAGGTGTCATCTATTCTTGGGAGAGGGTAACTGTCCTTCTTCGTGACATTATTAAGTTGGCGATAGTCTACACAAAAGCGATGTCGATCCATCCTTTTTCTTCACCAGTCGACTGGAGGGACCAGGGACTGTCAGATGGTTCGATAACTCCTTCTTTTCCCATATAGCTGACTATTTTGTCAGCCTCTTCCTTCTTGGCAAGAGGAAGTCTTCTTGCTGATTGCCGGATCGGTCGGGCACCCCAGTATCAATCTTGTGCTGGACCAATTAGTTCGACCTCCTTTTCCTTGTCGGTATCGAAGATGTCTTGGTACTTCTTAACTAAATCTCTTAGTTTGGGCTGTTGAGCTGGTTTTATATCTTTGGAAGAGATGGCAACTAATTTTTCTAGTTCTGTGGGCAAGTTGTTGGGTTGGCTAATCGTACTCATACCTCCCGGGTCACTGAGGAAACTGGCGAGCAGTGCCCCAATATTGTTCCTTTCTTCAAGGTCACTGGAAAATAATTGACATTCTGACCTACGGGCCAAATTGTCAGCCGCAACAAGGTCTTCCCTAGTGCAATCCCTCGTCAATTTTCTCATCTGAAGTTTGGGCTCGAACATCACCCGTTTCCACTGCTGTACTCCCGTCCAAGGAGCCTCCAGAATGGTTTCAGCCCTCTCAGATGCGCTTACATCTTCAGCCAACAACACACGGATCAACCCTCACTTCTCCCATGAAGCACCAGCTCTTCTCCGTTGACGCTAGGGGACGCGTCTTTAAAATCCAATTCAAACCCTCTGGATTCATGATGTCCATTCCGATGATTGCATCGTCTTCGATGTCCGCTACAATGCCTGATGTTTCACTTTAGTGCTGCCCAAAATTATTTCAATCGGTGCTCGCCATATACAGTAGCTGGCTCCCCTGTTGCTGTGCGGAGCTTCCAAGTTGTCGGTTCAATCCGTTCCGGTGTTCTGGCAAAGGAAGGCCGAGAATTGTCCTAGTCGCACCTGTATCTAGCGGCATGGTGCAAGGCTCGTATTGATGAGACCGCTCACGAAGACACCTTTGTTCTGTCGTTGAAGGATAGCGACATATGCGTTGTTAACCGAGGCTTGCCGGACACATGCCGACGATTGCCCCTTCTCGTCGACCTTTTGATTTTTTCCTGCATGAGATTCGATGAATGTTGGACATTTACTCGCACATGTCCAATTTTCACCACAATTCCGGCATCTTATCTGTCTTTTCTCAGGCAACACTTCCTTAATCCTTTCCTTATGGCAGCTTCCCAATTAGCGGCTCCTGTGAGTCTTCCTCAATCATTCGGACTTTACTCTGGCTTTTGCAAGATTGTTTCGCTGCCTCGAATTCCAAAGCGTGCCAGTCGTCTACGAGATGTGTTGGGCGAGCTAGTGTCAACGCTTGTCTGGTTTCTTGGCACGGAGTCCATCCAAGAATGCCTGAACGCTAATCGCTCCATTACATTTTCGGTGTGGCTGGATATGCGAGGCCGACCAAGCGTGCAATGTCAGCTTCGAATTCTTGTAAGGATTCGCCCGATTTCTGGCAGCGATTTTTCAGTTGGGAGTGGTATACGTGTTCCAAATGGGCCTGGCCATGTCGTAATTCTAGATGTTTAATCAGCTGATCATAGTCCTCCTGTTCTTGGGCGTAAGAGTTTGTAGAATATTCGTCGCTTCTCCCGTAATGCAAGTGTTAGTGCTACAGCTCTTTCCCCTGCATTCCATCCATTTGCTTTGGCCGCTGCTTCAAACTGTCGGCGGTAATTTTCCCATGGGTTTTTCGTCGAATTGAAGGGCTTCATGGAAAGCTTCCTATTTCAGAAATGACCTTGACATCTTTTATACCCTCTTGAACTTTATCCAAGTTCAAACTCAAGTCCAGCATTGCATTTTCGTTAACCATCTCTGTGGGGGCACTATTAATTCGTTTTTCCAGCTTATTGATCGTTTCCTTTATTTTGTCCATTTCTGCCTCGATTCCGTCTTTGATTTCATCGCTGATTATTTCCTTCATCTTGTCCATCTCTGCCTCGACGGTTCCTTCATTCTTTTCCAGACGATTCGCCACACCACAGAGTTCTTTTTAAGCCTTCTGTGTTTTCTAGGAGCTTATCTTCCAGGCTTCTTGAATTTTCTAGAAGCTTATCTTCCAGGCTTCTTGAATTTTCTTGAAGCTTCTCTTCCAGATTTCTAGAAAGCTTCTCTTCCAGATTTTTAGAATTTTCTTGAAGCTTCTCTTCCAGATTTCTAGAATTTTCTTCAAGCTTCTCTTCCAGATTTCTAGAAAGCTTCTCTTCCAGATTTATAGAATTTTCTTGAAGCTTCTCTTCCAGATTTCTAGAATTTTCTTCAAGCTTCTCTTCCAAAGTCCTCGAATTTTGTTGCAGCTCTTCTTTCAAGGATTCTATTATCGGACTCAAATCACCTCGGGAACTTGAATAAAATGTTTGGGGTCCTCACCTTCTTGTATAAGTCCTTCTGCAAGTCTTTCCTGGAGTACTTGCTTTTTACCGTTGTTTCCAGTTCCCTTTCCTCCAATTCCTGTTTCAATTCCGCTACCTTCAAATCCAAGGCCACTTTTCTTGAACACATTTTGTCTTTGGCGAGGTATCAGTCTGTTTCACCCGAAAGTTTATCAGTTTGTTAAAATTCACTTCGCGAATTCTTTTCCACGGGCCACCAGTCTATTGTCTGTTTCACTGCGAAGAGTGTATCAGTTTATATTCCCCGCACAATTGTCCACTTCGCAAAACCGGGCCACTGTCTATTTTCTGTTTCACCTGAACAGCTATCAGTTTATATTCCACGCACAATTGTCCACTTCGCGAAAACCGGGCCACTGTCTATTTTGGGCGTACAGAAAGGTCTATCAATTTATTTTTCTGACTATCCACTCCACGATCCTTGTTTATTTTCAAAATCTCACTTCCGACACCAATTGTAACGTAAATAAACTTAACTTGGTTTTATTAATTTATTTCACACTTAATCTACAACTTAATTTATATTACTACGCCACTGTATGGCTCGATGGTATGGGCTCGTTCAGACTGTATCTGAGACTTGAGGGGTTGCCTATTTATCTCCGATACAGCATTCTCGATGTTTCGAATTCTTTCCGTTGGCGACCGGCGTGTTCCAATTGTTTCCAATATTGACCGTTGTCTTCCGCGGCAGAGCGCACTGGATGGTTCTCGAACATCTCCGGGGATGATCTCATCGCTGTCGACGGCAACATGTGAGGCGACAGGTCCGGCCTAGGTTCGTTACAATACGTTGACGTAACTCTTCTAAAGAACCTGGCTGAGTGGCGTATATTTTACTTTTTAAATGGCCCTACAAAAAGTAATCTAAAGAGGAAAAATCGGTAGATCGGGGGATTCAATGACTCCTCTTCTTCCAATCCAATGTCTAGGAAATTTTTCATTCAGGTATAGTATTTCTAATCCCAATTGGACCGACATAAAATGTTTCGTGAAGGATTTATCTTTCCAATTGCCGCCTTGACATAGGAGTCTGTATATTATTTTCCAGTGGTATTTTTTCAGTTACTTATTCTTACAATCATAGCAATTGATCACCCCATGTAAAAGTAGACACATGTTATCTCAACTGAATTTTATTATTTGTTTCGAAAGGTCTCCATAAAGCCATATTGATAAAATTATTTTCAATGTTTAATTCCTAACCTCACCAACCCACGGCACTTTCGCTGCGGCCGCCGTTTCTATTAGGAGTACCGTCACTGCGGCTGCGGGAAGCGCTGTCAACTATATTTGATTCCCTCAGTTGCATGTGCCCAATTATAGGTCTTTTCGTCTGTTTCTTGGTGTCGTGTAATCTACACTGCACTTTGAATCAGCTGTTTTTCAGTGTAGTTACGCAAACGAATAAAAAATATCTGAAGTAAGAAGTTAGGTTTATTTATCTATGGGTTAGAAACATTTGTTATTATTTTTGTGCTCAAATTTTGGAAATGGCGAACAGAAAAGAGTGATGAAAAGTATGTTTACTGATGAACATGAAGATAGCTCGTTCTACTTCAATTATTCATCAGACTCCAGCAGTAGTGGAGACAATGAAGATTAGTTAAGTGATGACCTTATTGCAAATTTTAAATTTAATTATGTCCATTTTGAAGTAGAGATCCAAGTTCCCATAAATTAATTAAAAATCTGTTCATAATCATAAATTAATTACATTACGAGTCAACATTACCGTAACATTACCCACACATTTTGTTTGAGTGCATTTCACACCTTCTTTCGACTTGGTGGAGATAAACTACACCTCGTCCACACTGGTGTAAATCCAATCACCAAACAAATACTAAAATCGAGTGTAAATTACACCCATTGTAGCAAAGTGCTACACTTCCTATGCAAACGAAAGGACCTTATATTTGCATCCCGCAGCTAACTGCAGAACAACGCGTACAGTGTTGCCAATTGTTATAAAATGTCACGAATGGAAGGAATGTGGATTGAAAGTCGCTGTACGTGCGCGAGTATTTTGGAATTGGCAAATCAATTGATGATCGAAATTGTATGATGTAATATATACAGTTAATTTATTTATTGTTCTCTCCTCAAATTGTTATAGTTTAAATTTCAACTGACACAAAACGTATTTTATTATTCATACATATTGTGAAGAGTTATTCATACATAAATAAAACCTCTCTGCATATAAAAAAAAAAATTTAATTTTTCCAAATTTCTTCTTAAATTGTTATAAGAAAAATTTAAACTAACACAGAAAACATTATATTATTTATACATATCATAAGAAGTAATCATGTTAGCCCCCTTTTGCTTCCAGAAGCCATTTCAACAATTAAACTACAAAAATCACCTCAATACTTCACAAACATGACAGAACAATCACAAAACGTAAACAGAAACTAAAGTGGAGAGTGCCGCCAACACTGCATGAATATAGTTGATTCCCGCAGTGTAGAAACCCTTTTAGTTCATGTATTTCATTCGGTTCCTCAACCTACCAAACACCTCTTTGTATATACAGTTGTCTATATCAGCAGTTCAATATAATTGATTTCCGCAGTAAACCCCCAAACAATGCATTTGAATATATTTGACTCCCGCACTGTGGGCACCATTTTAATTTTCAACTGTATTTGCTTCCCGCAGTAAAAGGGTTAAGTGTGAAATGCGTAAATCATGCGGATTCAGATAACAGATGTCCAATCCAGCTATCCGAGCTTCTATTCCTCAAATATATTTGATAGCGCCTTTACTAATAATCTGGGAAACTAGAGACACGCGCCAGAACTTTTTTATGATTGTACCAGGAACGCTTTGAAAGTAAAAATACTGGTAGTATATAAATTTCCCATTTGCGGGCAGGGTATATGAACACTCCTCGTAGTGCTCTTATTTTGATTGCCGTTCCAATTGGGATTAGAATAACTATACTGACGAACTGCTGCAGCAAAATGTGAAGGAGCTCCGTCCTGTTGGACAATTAGGTGATCTTCAAGGTATCAATTATCGTTTTCTGTTAACGTTGGATCAACGGTATCTTCGAGTAATTATGTTCGAGTAAATATGTCCCCAGTCAAATTACCTGGTAAAAAAAATGGACCAATAATACGATTGCCAAATATTCCAGCCCAAACGTTCAACTTGATGAAACACTCTTGGATTGGAATCTGGCCAGTACCGACAATTATGACGATTGACAGTCCCGTTGCGATAAAAACTGCATTCATCCGAAAAACAAAATTGTAAGCGACGATCAAAATCGTCTTCGTTAAGTTCCTGAACCAGTTTAATTTTATAGGGATGGAATCTGTGAGCTTTCAAAATTCGCCCGACGGTACCTTGACTTCAGATAATTCGGCAAGCTTTCGTGTACTAAGGTTGGATCCGCAACTACCTGTCCTAAAACGGCTACCTCTACTACTTCGTTTCTTACTGGGTTTTTTATTTGCCACAGATCCCGTTTGTCGAAATTTTGAAATTAGTTCCAAAACGTATTTACGATTAACGTGGTTTGGGTGTTGCTCATTGAACATTCTATTGGCTGTGTTGGCACATTCATTATTTTTCAAATAATATTCAATTATTTCTACCCTATCCTGAATACAATAAACCATTTTTGTTTTACTCGTTAATAGACCTGAAGTACTACTGACAATAAACTGGCATAAATAAGCACTGAAACAAAAGGTTTTTTATTTTACCAAAACATAGGCGTAGTCAGTCAATTTTTATCAAAAGGTACGTATGTCGTCAAATAACTCCAGAAATGCTACAAAACGTCAGACAACGTTTCGAGACTAACTTATACTCATGTATGGCAGTTAAAGGAGAACACTTTGAGCAGCTACTGTGAATTAATGTAGTTTGGAATTATTGGAGTTAAATTTATGCAAGGTTTTCCAATTTTTAAGTTTATACAATGTCCATTTTTTCAATTTTTGTTCTTTTTTTCTGAATTGTTCCAAGCAGCTTTCAAATGAAGTATCATAATTTGGAATACGAAACAGTTGTTTTTCCCGAAAGAGGGCGCCAAAATAAAAAGTTACGTAGCGAACACTCACATGGCTGAATTACTTATCAAATTACGCTTTTCACACTTAGTACTTTCTCTATTTAAATTGTATGGGTGATAGTGGGGAGGGAGGTATGACAGTTGAGGTTATGATAGAAAGATGTCCCCCTTGGCTTACAAATCGACGTGTTTTTGCATTTTTTTCACGACACATGTGTCTTGAAAATATTCGATCTGTTTCGTTTTCGGTGCCGCACCCTGTATATGACACAAAAATAATCAAATATCCTTTGGTATGTAGTGTTATGAAATTGGGTCCATTTTAATTGAAATACACTGAACTAATTATTTGTTGTTTATTATTTACAACACAATAATTCATTAAATCAATTACAGTTCAAAATACCGCGCTTGACACTGATCAAACAAATAACTCGTCAAATAAATAAGCTCTTCATATAAATAAAACTGTCCGTCGCTCGCATATGACGCGCTTATATATTCGTCTGTCACACACCGCAGAACATTCCAGAAATGTCGGAGAACCTTCGAGAACGGCCTTAATTGTCGGCTTGACGTCAACCAGTCCCGCTGCCTTCTAAGAATACGTGTCGACAATCGGCTGCTAGCTGTTCGGTTGTTTACATAGAAAATGACAATATCTTGTCAGCGGCATGGGAACACGTCAATGGCGTAGTGTATTCGCTATTATAAATTGAACATCATCCTGTATTTAATAACTATTTTCTATCATATACTCAAATTTTCTGAGTTGGTTAGCAGAAAAATAGTGTTGTGTTAGCGTAAGTCCCAAACTGGCACAGCAAATGCTCAAATTTGTAACTTTTTTATAACTCATACAGTATATAAAAAGATTCATACGAAAGAATTTCGAAGGAAAAAATCACTTGCTATACGAGACATTTTGACATTTTTCTGTAAAAAACCAGGATGATATTGGTTGGTATCCATATAAGGTATGTAATTTAAACAGATATCAGTTATCTTGATATCATTATGAAAAGTTAGTGGAGAGCTCCCCACGAAACGAATGAAAACATGAATAGTCAATCTGATGAGTATGTTTTTTCATTTCATTCTGTTGGAGAAAATCGAAATATTAAAATTATAACAAAACCAGAAAATGAATGTTAATACATCTGAATTCGTTTTCGTGACTTTCCTTTTTTAACATAAGACACACTTCCTTCCAAATCGAAAAGAAATTCATAAACTGAATATTAATAAAATAGAAGGACCTGATGAGATACCTGTAATTAATATACCATTTTGGTATATGTTATTTAGTTCCGGGCCCCTATAAAAAATCCAAGTTTTCTACCTTGGGAGGGGGTCCGCCATCTTGTATTGAAGGTCCAAAAAATATGTTTTTCCGAAATAATTACAACGTTTAATCCTGATGTGTAACAGCCGTGGAAACGGATCATTCTTCCAAAAAATCATCCAACTGCTCGTTTTTCTCATTTTAAGAAATCATTTGGAATTATTCACTATATAATTATAATTCTGTAAATTCAAAGTGAATTCATTTCCACATCACTATGGGGTAGAGCGAACGGCCCGTTTTTTAAATTGTATCCTCAGTAGGCCTAATCCGCAGATGTTCTTTTTTTTCATTGAGTACGGCTCTTATTCCGTAATTTATGTCCCCGATAATATTTTTAGTATTTCTTTCTTTCTGATGGTCCTAGTCGGTTGATGTCTTCATAATCGTCTTCGTTGTCAGTGTTATCCTCTAACCTATTTTCCCCATAGAGAATCTGGGCTTCCATTCATGTTATTGCTTCATTTTCGTCGGCGCTCTCGATTATGACCTCTTGTGCATTCTCGCTTGATTGACCATTGCAGAATCCGCATACAACAGAGCACTTTAACCCACTTTTTCTGCTGCGACATGCTCCACCTCATCCCTTTTTGCAATTGTATGAAATTACATTCAATAAGGTATTGGGGGCAGGTTTCTCTGGCATTGTTACTGGAGTGAGCCAATTGGTACCAAATTTCCATCCCCAGTCGGATGTTATTTTTTATTCCGCACCATTTTTGGACTTGGTGATTTGTCCTAAATGCACGGTACCGTGCAGCGTTTTTCGTTGGTGGTAAAGAAGCTAGGGATCTATTTTGCAAAACGATGGTAGCGGAATTCTTCCAAGGTTTCCTCTTCCATGTTGCTCCAGCATATGCGATATCTTCTGGTTTGGCATTCGGATCTTTGAAAATGCTAATTACGGCACTGAGTCGTTTGTGTTTTGCCTGCAGTACTTGCAAAAAGTAACCCAAAAAATGAAAAATATGTAACGACTCTGCAGAAACGAGAATACGTTATCAACACTGCCGAAACGAAAAATTGCCCACTTTTATATGCGTTTTTTGCATCAAAAGCCTGAGTATCAATCGATTATTAACATAATTTAAAATTGGTTATCCATCGAGTATTCGTTAAGAAACATTCAATAGATAATTATTTCTACAAGAGAAGCAATTAAGGATTGGTAATCTGGTAATAACCGTCGGGATTTCAATAATCCTAACAAATTATGAGATAAGCACATGCTGAAATGATTGTATTTAAATAGGTTAATCCTAAACAAGAGGGTACCGGTGGCTGGTCAGATTGACCAGAGTTTTATCGATATCTGAAGTTAAGCAACATCGGGCGCGGTTAGTACTTGGATGATGGGTGACCAACTGACAAGGAAGGTGCGCGTTAGAATGCCCTAACAACTATTCGCAGCTGCAGGAGTCTTATGAATGAGCACGAGATAAGACGATAGATATGCCGTCCTTCGGAGGGGACGTTAAGATAGCAGTCCGAGTTCATAGATGTTGAGCTAGTTAAAGAACTCCACCTCTGAAACAAGAGAGGATTCGGCAAAATTTCCGGTTGGGGGGAGTGTGCTCACCGGCGTCGGTGTTTAGCCCTGGTCGCAGAAATAGCCTGACGTTAAATAAAGCAATAAAAAATCCTAAACAAGGAATAAGTTTGATATTGAAAAATATTCAACTACATGAATTTTAGATCTTTCCTAAACAAAAAAACAATAATTCGTGCCTTGTGGAACGGGTGTGAAAACAGCCACGGTTTTTGATCTGGCAACACCGCGCGGAGCTATCGCTTAAACTGCAGGCGTTCGGAATTTTCAATCAGTTTGCTCATTTCTTCAGCGTCTTATTCTTCAAACGAATTATGTAGTAGGTAAACAAATGATCGCGCAATAGAAAAATGATATGAAATATATGAGGTGAAAATTATTTTTCTAAATTAGATTATTCGTATTTTGAAAGGCATTCTTGGCGAGAAGAGAATTACAATCATCTTTTTGATATCTGAGCGCACAATCGTTTGTAAGGCACTAGAAAAGTTGGAAGTATTCGAAACAAATAAAAATTGATATTTTCCAAACAGAGGTATGTATCGCACTGGAAAAAAGTTGGGAATTTAAAAAAAACATTTTTTTTAAACGAAGCGGTGTATCTACCTTTCTTCTTCAGATTCTGGAGACAGAATCGTTTGTAGGGCCGTAGGAAAAAAGTTGTGAATTTTCGAAAAAAATTAAAATTCATATTTTCCGCACAGAGCGGTGTATCTTACTTTGAGTGAGTAGAGAGTGTTTATACAACCTTTTTTCTTCAGATTCTAGAGACAGAATCGTTTGTAGGGCCGTAGGAAAAAAGTTGGGAATTTTCGAAATAAATAAAAGTTCATATTTTCCAAACTGGGCGGTGTATCGCACTTTGAGTTGGTAGAGAGTGTTTATACAACCTTTCTCCTTCAGATTCTGGAGACAGAATCGTTTGTAGGGCCGTAGGAAAAAAGCTGGAAATTTTCGAAAAAAATTAAAATTCATATTTTCCAAATAGAGCGGTGTTTCGCACTTTGAGTTGGTAGAGAGTGTTTATATAACCTCTCTTTTTCAGATTCTGGAGACAGAATCGTTTGTAGGGCCGTAGGAAAAAAGCTGGAAATTTTCGAAAAAAATTAAAATTCATATTTTCCAAATAGAGCGGTGTATCGCACTTTGAGTTGGTAGAGAGTGTTTATACAACCTTTCTTCTTCAGATTCTGGAGACAGAATCGTTTGTAGGGCCGTAGGAAAAAAGTTGGGAATTTTCGAAAAAAATAAAATTCATATTTTCCAAACAGAGCGGTGTATCGCACTTTGAGTTGGTAGAGAGTGTTTATACAACCTCTCTTCTTCAGATTCTGGAGACAGAATCGTTTGTAGGGCCGTAGGAAAAAAGTTGGGAATTTTCGAAAAAAATTAAAATTCATATTTTCCAAACAGAGCGGTGTATCGCACTTTGAGTTGGTAGAGAGTGTTTATACAACCTCTCTTCTTCAGATTCTGGAGACAGAATCGTTTGTAGGGCCGTAAGAAAAAAGTTGGGAATTTTCGAAAAAAATTAAAATTCATATTTTCCAAACAGAGCGGGGTATCGCACTTTGAGTTGATAGAGAGTGTTTATACAACTTTTCTTCTTCAGATTCTGGAGACAGAATCGTTTGTAGGGCCGTAGGAAAAAAGTTGGGAATTTTCGAAAAAAATTAAAATTCATATTTTCCAAACAGAGCGGTGTATCGAACTTTGAGTTGGTAGAGAGTGTTTATACAACCTTTCTTCTTCAGATTCTGGAGACAGAATCGTTTGTAGGGCCGTAGGAAAAAAGTTGGGAATTTTCGAAAAAAATTAAAATTCATATTTTCCAAACAGAGCGGTGTATCGCACTTTGAGTTGGTAGAGAGTGTTTATACAACCTTTCTTCTTCAGATTCTGGAGACAGAATCGTTTGTAGGGCCGTAGGAAAAAAGTTGGGAATTTTCGAAAAAAATTAAAATTCATATTTTCCAAACAGAGCGGTGTATCGCACTTTGAGTTGGTAGAGAGTGTTTATATAACCTCTCTTTTTCAGATTCTGGAGACAGAATCGTTTTGTAGGGCCGTAGGAAAAATGTTGGAAATTTTTGAAAAAAATTAAAATTCATATTTTCCAAACAGAGCGGTGTATCGCACTTTGAGTTGGTAGAGAGTGTTTATACAACCTCTTCTTTTTCAGATTCTGGAGACAGAATCGTTTTGTAGGGCCGTAGGAAAAAAGTTGGGAATTTTCGAAAAAAAATAAAATTCATATTTTCCAAACAGAGCGGTGTATCGCACTTTGAGTTGGTAGAGAGTGTTTATACAACCTCTCTTCTTTCAGATTCTGGAGACAGAATCGTTTGTAGGGCCGTAAGAAAAAAGTTGGGAATTTTCGAAAAAAATTAAAATTCATATTTTCCAAACAGAGCGGGGTATCGCACTTTGAGTTGATAGAGAGTGTTTATACAACCTCTCTTTTTCAGATTCTAGAGACAGAATCGTTTGTAGGGCTGTAGGAAAAAAGTTGGGAATTTTCGAAATAAATAAAAATTCAGATTTTCCAAACTGGGCGGTGTATCGCACTTTGAGTTGGTAGAGAGTGTTTATACAACCTTTCTCCTTCAGATTCTGGAGACAGAATCGTTTGTAGGGTGTAGGAAAAAATATGGGAATTCGAAATAAAGAAAATTGTAACTCTATACAAGATGCGATACACTTTGGGAAAATATACCAATTTTTTGAGAATTCCCTTTACAACCTACAAACATTCTTCTCAAACATGAAAGACAGGTTGTATAAACACTCTACGTGCGATACACCGCCCTGATTTGGAAAATATGAATTTATTTTTTGAAATTCCCCAGCACGCAGGCAATTGCTGCTCCAATCTGAAAAAGAATTTGTATAGCAATACCTTTCACTCAAGTGCGATACACTACGTTTGAATATAATTTTATGATTTGAAAATTTCCAGCTTTTCTACGACTTTCAAGCATTCTGTCTAAATCTGAAAAGAAGGTTGTATAAACACTCTACACTAAGTGCGATACCACTTGTTCGAAAATATGAATTTTAATTTTCGAGAAATTCCTGGTTCTGCTAGCGCAATTCTGGCCGAAAACGAAATTTAGCCTAAACTCGCGAACACCGTTGAAAATGCCAATTTCAATTTTCGAAATTCACCACCACGGCTAACGTCCGAAATCTGAAGAAGGAATGACGCCACTGCTCAAAGTGCGAACCACTGTTGAAAATATAATTTTAGTCGAATTTACGGCACAAGCGAAAGCGAAGAAAAAGAGAAAAGGTTCTGTAAACGCACTCCGAAGTGCGATACCTTTGAAAAATGCATTTATTTTTCGAAATTTAAATTTACGGTCACAAACATTCTGTTTCCGAAATGCGAGAAAGGTTGAAACTCTGCCTTTAAGTACGCCGCCCTTTTGAAAATGTAATTTTATTTCGAAAATTTAAGCCACTAGCATTCCTGTCTCCGAAATCGAAAGGTTGTATGAACGCATACTCTACCAACTCAAAGTGCGATCCTTCCCTTGAAAAAATGAATTTTTTTCATTCGAAAATTTACAACTTCTACGGCCCCCGGCTGAATCTGCTTTCAGAAATGGAGAAGGAAGATTTAAAACGCTTCCCCCATTTCAGGTGCGATACATTTGCTCTGTTTGGAAATATAATTTTATTGTTTTGAATATGCCCAACTTTTTTCCTATTGCCTTACAAACGATTGTGCGCTCAAAAATTAAAAAAGATGATTGTAATTCTCTTCCCATCCAGAATGCCTTTCAAAATACGAATGATCTCCTAATTTAGAAAAATAATTTTCACCTCATATATTCAATTCATTTTTCTATTGCGCGATCATTTGTTTACTTTCTTCCTACTACTACCAATTTGAAGAATAAGTGCAAACTGATTGAAAACTCCGAACGCCTGCAATTGAGGTGTGGATACGATAGGGTCGCGCGGTGTTGCCAGATCGAAAACCGTGGCTATTTTCACACCCGTCCTTGTGGACCCTGTATCCACGGAACTTATTAATTCGCCTAGATGAATACAATAAATGCCTGGAGATTTTTCAATCTTAATTGGGTGTCCGAAAATCAAGATATAGCGATTTTTGTAACACAAAAACGAGGGATAGTCCATACCTGCTCTATGAACGGCTGTTACAAAACCCATGGAACGAGACTTGAAAACTCCACACACTAATATTAATTATGAATTAATGCCACAGTGGTAGTAAAAAATGTATATGCAACAAGAAAAATAATTTCAATTTGAAGATTATTTCGCTATACAGTGCTTCTCAAAAGTCCCCTCCCCCCTCTTATTTTTGGAACGATTATACATGAACAAGTGAAATTTGGAAACTGAATATTAAAGGTTGTAAACTTCCCTACTAGTGATGATAGATGACGAAATCGTCAAAGATGACGTCACAAGGCCATTGTGACCAATGATTTTTAAATGGTACCCTACGGCAAGCGACACCTCTTTTAAAAGGTATCGAAAAAACCTATTCAATGATACTAATTTTGTTTGTGTTTATGGCAGTTTTGGCAACTCGCTATTAAAAAACGCAAAGCTGTGATGAATTAAATCAGTTAATACTAAAATTTCAAATTCAAGCTCCGCCTCTGGATTGTTGTCAAATAAGCTGACATTTTTGTTAGTCTCCCTAATTCGACGTTTTTGTAATTGTCCAAGTTTTTGTACATTTAATAATTTGTGTATTTTTGATCGAACGTTTAACTGTTTTAGCAGCTTTTGGTACTTTTAATACTTTTGTACATTTTAATAATTTGTTGAACTGTGAGCCGAACGTTTAAGTGCTTCAAGAAGCGAAATGGTACGTGCTTTAGGTGATAAAGTAGCAGCGATCCTAATTCTTGGTGAAACTGGACAAAATATTCATGCAGCAGAACGCATTTTAATGATAGGTTTCCCGATCGCTCGTTTCGAGGACTTATTTAAGGGAGCTTCTTAGTAAGTTTGAAACAACGGGTAGTATTAATGATCTGAGCGATCTGGCAGATCACAAATTTCTGATGAGAAAAAAGTTGATATACTGGCAGAAGTAATAGTTAATCCTACTTCTTCAGCAACTCACGTTGCATCTACCTGTGAAGTCAGTCGAAGTACAGTACACAGGGTGTTGAAAAAAAACAAATTTCATCCATACAAATTAAAAATGGTTCATCAACTCTCAGGCAACTGACCAGACCGAAGACTAGAATTTTGTGAAAATATGGAAACTAAAATTAACCAACAGCCAGACAATTTGTTTAGTGACGAAAGTACTTTCTATCTAAATAGAAATGTAAATACACAGAATGTGAGGTATTGGAGTGACGCAAATCCTCACCTGTTTCGTGAAACACATACCCAATTTCCCCAGAAGGTGAATGTTTGGGCAGGTATCCTGGGAAACCACATCGTTGGGACTCTTTTTTTAAATACTAATTTAACTGGTGAGGTTTATCTGGAGCTGTTGCAAAACGCAATAGAACCGTTAATCCTTGAAATTTTGGAAGATAATCCAGATGAATTCGGCAATTTGGATATAACATTCCAACAGGATGGTGCTCCTCCACACTATTACGGTGCAGTAAGACGGTATTTGGATGAGGAGTATCGTGGTAGATGGATTGGACGATGAGGTTCAACGGAATGGCCAGCTCGATCACCGGACCTCACACCTTTGGATTTTTTTCTGTGGGGGTACCTCAAATCGAAGGTTTACGCCACTGAACCTGACAATATTGACGTTTTAAAACAACGTATTGTTGCAGAATGTGAGGCTGTTTCCGCAGACACATTTGCAAAAGTACGAGAAGAGTTTAAATATAGGATATTTCACTGTCAGGAAGTAAATGAAGGTCACTTCGAGCAATTTCTTTAAGTAGATACTGATTCTTAAATCTGTAATTAATATCATACTGAATGGAATTTAAATTTGAATGTTTACTAATGAGCCATTAAAACTGCCATAAACACAAACAAAATTGGATTCATTGAATAGGTTTTTTCGATACCTTTTAAAAGAGGTGTCGCTTGCCATAGGGTTCCATTTAAAATTATTGGTCACAATGGCCTTGTGACGTCATCTTTGACGATTTCGTCATCTATCATCACTAGTAGGGAAGTTTACAACCTTTAATATTCAGTTTCCAAATTTCACTTGTTTATGTATAATCGTTCCAAAAATAAGAGGGGGGAGGGGACTTTTGAGAAGCACTGTATAATGATCTTTTTTTCCGCCGCTGTAACTCGTTATACGTCAGTCAGACTTATGAAAAAGTGTTCATACAAAAAATGTAGCGAATTTAGTCTTGTTCAAATTTCTATCAGTTAGGTTAGAGTGATTTTTTTTTTTTTTTTATGTTCTGGTTCCCACGAAAAGGGATATCCTGTAATGTTCAGAGAACATCGTGGGAACCAAGGGAAAGAAGGTAGGAGTTGGTGTTCTTCTTAAATTTCTGGAAGTTGTATGCCTCGGGGAACACCTTCCTAGGCAATGAGTTCCAAAGCCTCGCTGTTCGTTGGATGAACGAGTCTTTGGAAAGTGATGTTCTGCAGGTCTCCAAAGTGACCACGAAGGGGTGTGATGACTGAACTTGACGGGTTAGTCTCGAAGAGACTGCCAAAGCAGGAACGATTGTTGATATTTCAGAAGAGCATCGCCCATGAAAATATCTATAAAATAAAGACAAATCGCCAACTTTTCTACGGTGTTCCAGAAAAAGTGAGCGAGTTTGTAAGCGAGGCATCACCGACGAGACGAATTGCCCTTTTGGACAGAATCCAATAGCCTCAGGATATGTTTAGGTCCCGGGCTCCAAATATGGAACAGTTTTCCCAGGACAGGTCGGATCTGTGCCTTATAGATCATAAGCAGCTGAGTGGGGTGAAATAGCTCTTGGCACGAAACAAAACCAAGTTTTGGGATGCACTTTTGGCAATGGACCTCACGTGATTTTCCCAGGAAAGGTTATTGCTGATAGTAATACCAAGCATCGATATGGATGACTTCAGTGGTATGGTTACTCCTGACAAAGTTATGTTAGGCACAGTGAGATCGGCTTTTTTAGAGAAAAGACATGCTTGTGTTTTGTTTGCATTGAATTCTACCAAGTTATTAGATCCCCACTCGAGAATTGTTGCTAAGTCCATATTTATATTATTATAAGCATTTATAGAAATTGTTAGATCAGACTCAGCGCTAGTTGTTGCTTTTATTTCTTGGATAGATGTAAATGTTGATGGTTTATTCGATTGGCATGTTACTGCAAAAAGTATAGGCTTTTTCATATGTTAGCCTATTTTTTCGGCAACAAATCTTTTCGGTAGGTTCTTTTAAACTCGGAGGAGTACAGTTAATGTCTTCTTCGCTTTCAGAAAGTATTTTGCGCCTATTTTTATGCGATTTTCAGTGAAAAATTAAAAACAGATGGTTGTTATTTGGATTTTTGCCATAGCAACGAAGTTAAAAAACTTACTTGACAATATTTATTGATCGAAAGCAGGCGTCAAATGGTTAACGAATTGTCAAAATTTGACTGGTGGCGGATAATATCATCATTTTTCACATTATTTTTGAGGAAATTATGTCGTAAAATTCGTAGTTGAAAATAAAATAGTATATACTCTGTGGAAAGTTTTCATAATTGTCTCGAAATTTAGTTCATAATTGTCTCGAAATTTACTTCATATCTCTCAACAATAATGAAACACCTTCTCCTCGGTAGGAAGTAATAATCAGGAAATTTGCCATATTAGAACAGCAACATGGATTCTTTGACGAAAAATCAGTCATTACTAACATGTTATCATTCATCTAAACGCTTTTGGACACTTTTGAAAATCAGGTGGATGTGGTGTACATCGATTTTTCCGAGGATTTTTCGGAATCTTTCGATAAAGTGCATCACAAAACACTCATGTTGAAAATTTCGGCGTTTCTATTTGGAAACAGGTATCAGTGTTTTATCTTGAAAACCAAAAGTTACGCAAAACAGTATTATCTTAAAGAACTGCAAATCACAATATGTAGAAATTACACCTGGTGTTGCACAAGGGTCCCACTTGGGACCCCTTCTATTCACCTTGTTTGTCAATGATATTGGATCTAGAACTATAGTTCTAGATCACGACATTTATTTTATGTTCCTAGCCATGCCGCGAACTATGCGACTAATTCACCTCTAATAAGACTACAGGAAACTTACAATGACTATTTTAGTCATCTTGATTTGATGTCACTCTATTATCTGAAATCAAATCATACAAGAATCTTTCCTACTTGATTTTTTTTTCTTTCTATCCATAAGTATTCATTAACCTATTATGTTTATGCTTGAATAAGCGTACGCATACATATATGTCTATGTGTGTATATGTATGCATTTTCATTCTGTAAAATGTATGTCTATGTGTATATATGTATGCCTTTTCATTCGAGATTTTTTTTGTGCATGTGCTTTATATGGGATATGTCGCATGGATACACGTAGTTAAACATTTTCGGAGAATAGAAAAAATCGAATTAAACGGTTTTCTTCACATAAAGGATTCAATATAAAATTGAACCAGAAAATGGTAGATCTCAGGTGAAAAACAACTACTTTCCTGGCAAATACCACGCAGAACGTTGAATGATATCTTTCATTTTCGGAGAACTTCGTCGAAAACTAATCAAATCAAAAGTATCAAAAAAATTGTCCCATGTGATAAATGTGATTTGTAGGTTAAAAGATGTGTACGAGGTATAGTCGAACTGATTGATCATGTTGATAAAAGTACATATATTTGTTCATTCACTTCCTAGGAGAAAGTAGCCTAAAAATAGAACATCCGTATCCCATCGGTTGTGTGAAAAAAAGAATCATTTCATTTCAGGTAATTTTTTGATCCATTTAATTGTTAATGTAATAGTTTGTGCTGTAACCTCACATAATGAATGTTTTTTACAGGTAAAAGTAGCAAAGATCTGTTTAGATTTACTATTAATCATTTGAATTTTTTGATTATTTATCTTTTATTTTTCATTTAATTGCACTGATAATAAGGGTAATAACCCGTGTTGTTGAGCCATATTTACAAAAAGTGTCAGATTTTTTTTTATTACTCGCTTTTTTAACATGGCGGATGCGCTTGCGCTGTCTTGTAAATAATTTTGTTGTGCAACCTTGTGACTGGACATTGAATTGCTTGTTAAGTTGCCTACTTTCAAATAAATAAATAGTAGAGTCACAAAAACACGTTTTTATGTATTAATCTGCATTTCCGGGGTTTGTAATAAATTCTATTCTAAATCTTTTCCAGCACAACCGTACTATTTCTGATAAATAATAAACAACATTTTCCATTCATTTCATGTGGTTATCTTGAAGTAAGATGCCTAGAAACCCTGGTGTATGTACTGATTCGATTTTGTTTAGACTTTTTGGTAGAGATTCCCGCGTCCTACTTCAAATTTTTCACAATAGATGGTGACAAATTGACATAGTTCAACGAATTGGATCTGTTTGGCCATTACAAAAGTATTCTGTAACCTTAGGCAACCTGCTACACTGCCTGGAATACAGACATATAACTTATGAAACTTCCAACCAATTGGAAAATTTGAATGCTTTTCAATCCGATTGAGGTTATGATTTGTGGTTTTTATTT
>JAFIRS010005876.1:0-47368 GCA_018342105.1 Gonioctena quinquepunctata | reverse complement strand
ATGGAAATGTCACATTACAACAATTACATGTATAGAGTGGTGCAGGTGGTGAGTCATCGCCATTGTTCAATTTAACTCGTTTCACTGAAGGACCTCCTGGCAAGTTTCCCGTTGATGTCGACGAAGATTATCACTACGGGTGAAAGCTCTACCACAATCACACGAATACATTTCAACAACTTGTTTTCAATAGCTCACTGGAGGAGACACTGATTCGAAATACTCTTCTCCTGGAATATTTCAGTGAAATACCCCCACCATACAACAAGTCCGATGCGATGCGCAATCTGTATGGATTTTGAGGAGATTCTCTTGATATTCAACGCACTCATCAATACTCGCAGTTCACTCTCAGCTCTCTCACAGGACAAACGCCCTCCTCGCTTGGAGAGTACAAGGATTCATGAAGGTCATGACTACACAGAATATGTATGCCTACACCACAACTTTAGTCAAGGTCAAACAAACATCGAGATCAAATCTTAAGGTTGCCGAAACAATCCCAACATCAAAACTCAAGGTCAAATCTCAAAGTCAAAACTTAATGTTATGAATCTCAAGGTCAAACTCAAGGTCAAAACTGAAGTCGAATCTCAAAGTCGACGAAACCCCATGTCAAAACTCAATGACAAATCTCAAAGTCAAATCTCAAGGTCAAACACACACACATTGCACACCTGCAACCATTCAAGGTCACACGTGACGTCATAGTGGTGGGGGGAGAGCCAGAACCGGCTTAAATCTCCTACTAAGAGCAATTCAAAACATACCATCCCAAACTTCAATTGATTATAGATACTGAAATAAACAAGCAAATCAATTTCCTAGACCTCAAATTACATTCCAACGAAAAAACTATTGAAACCGGAATGGTACACGAAAGAAACCTGGTCAGAAAGATACCGGGATTTTAAATCAAACCAACCCTATCCCAAAAAAGAACGGTAATTGAAGGTTTAGCTGACAGAGCAATAGACCTATCAGACCCGCAATTCATACCCAAAGCCATAAAAAAAACAAAAAGGCACTTATCGAACACAAGTACCCCATAAAGTTGATGAATTCCATTTTCAAAATTCATTTATTACGAAGTAATCAACCTAACAATCATAATCCCCGAAAAAAACAACCCGAATATATATATATATATATAAATTTATACATATATATATATATATATATATATGGGATATGACGAAGTTTGTCAACAAAATGGAGGCCACATTTATCAACCGAATGGAACGACATTGGGAACAAAAATATTTTTCATCATCTCCTCGGACTAGTTCAAAAATGGACCAAATAGGTCGAGTAGTTTCAAAATGGGGGCTGTTGAAAGAGTAAACAAATTCTCAATCTTTAATTTTCATACCGATATTGGCAAACTATAGGTCTTTTGAAGAGCATCATGAGTTCTACAACTTCAATATTTTTTTTCCCCAAGACAAATCAAAATTCGCTGCGAATTACCATTCATGAGAATGAATTATTTTTGTTTACCCTGATGTATGCTTCTTTTATTTGAAGTTTATTCGCTCGTGTCAATCAGATACTATTTGAGTTTTTCTTCCGCAGACAATCAGATTGGATATTATTTTTCTAAGTGATATTGTGATTGAAAGCCAAATAAGTATCGTTTATCTCCTTGTGTGCTGGTTATAGGTACTCATTTCTTTTTATTTGAGACAGATTACATTTGAATATTGAAAGCGTTCAGGAAGATATGAACTCTTTTCCAATTTTTGATTGTAGAGTTTGAGGTTTATTGGAAAAAAAAATGCTGTTTGTGTTTTCCAGTGAATAAATGTCCTATTTTTTCCGACACATGATTTGTGAGCTTGATTTATGGCTTCTTCAGAATCTATAATTAGATTCTAAAATCTACCTGTTCGACTGGCTGCGCCATCAGGTTTTTTCAATATCTGCGCATGAGCTTTTGTCGATAGAATAAAATATAAGTGGAGTTTTATTGTCTACCTGCGTTAATAATTAGAACCTGCACTTGTGCAGATTTCCATTGTTACGAATGGAACAGATTTCTAATACTCATGGAATTCAGGACATACGTAGATTTCAATTTTCAATCGGGACGAACGTTTTTCTAGTATATCATAGATTTTACTGACTTTCGCAAAAATTATAATATACTATGCGAAAATGTCTGAAATGATTCCAACAACTGTTTCATGTTTTTATTCCTTTTATCCAAGAGTTATGTGACTCAATGTATTCGCCATCAGCTATTTACCAACTTGTCACTACCCTCTTGAAATTTGTAAAACTCAATTTTTCATATGATTCCGATTTGAATTGTTCTCCACTATAACTGAAATATAAAAACATTTGTCAACGTACTCGCATTCTTCTCTGTCGAATATTCAACAAACCGTATTTCTCATCATCTAAAAATATCGAATGAAATCGGGTGATCCCAAAATAAACTCTGCTTCGGAAACAAAGGTATTCTAATTGAAATGTTTCACATTACCGGTCTGAGCATTTGCTGACCGAAAAAACCCCGAATTTCTGGAATTTTTATTTGCTTTTCGATGCCATCATTGTCGATGGATATCGATTTTCATGAATACTCGCCTATAATGAACTGATCGTTCAGTCGAAAATTTTTAATAACGGCAACAAAGGGATTACGTTACCCGATATCTACAGGATGATCATAACGTCGGACATAAATATTCTTCACTAGGGAGCAAGATGAAACCACCAAGATTTTATGAATGCCATTGAACTGCTGCATATCACAATTCTAAAAAAAAAATCAATATCTATAAAAAGGGATTTTTTCCTTTCTGAAAGCGCTTAATTGGACTTCTTTTCTTGAAAAGTGGATGAAATGTGATGTGTACCCACTAAATACATTACCCCCGTAAGCTCGTCTGGGGTAATATGTACATATAAAACTACATGTCATGACTAACTGACTCACTGATTGACTGATATACGATCAACGCCCAGACCAGACCTCAGCCCCTAAGAGCTGAAATTTTGACAGCATATTTTTTGATATTGCATCTCAGAAGGGGTGAGGAGTTGAGTGAGAAGGGGGGTGAAAGAGAAAGTTCAGTTGGTTTTGAAATAAGAGTCATGGAAATTAGTACTTGGGCTCTTCTTCACAAATAAAGATAAATGTGTTTCAGGGTTTTTGAAAGTTCAACCTCAGAAAGGGGTGAAATGGGGAATTTCAGGATCATGAAAATTGGTAATTGGGGGTGTTTGTTACAAATGAATAGTAAGTGTTCCGGTCTTTTTGGAAATTCAACCCCTAATGGGATGAAATGGAGGTTAAATTGGGATTGGAAGTTTATATAGAAATTCCGTTAGTTTAAAAATTGGGGTCATGAAAATTGGTATTTGAAGTCTCCGTCACAAATATAAGAAATATGTATTTCAGTGTTCAACCCCTAAAGGGGCGAAATGGGGGGTAAAAGTTTATATGGGGGTTCCGTTAGTTTCCAAGTAAGGGACTTTGTAAGGTCTTTTCAAGTGATAAATTAATACATGTTTCAGTATTTTGATAAATGCCACCCCTAGGGAGGTGAAAAGTGGGGTTAAAATTTTTATGTGGGTTCCGTTATTTTTTAAGTTAGGATCAGAAAAATTGGTATTTGAAGTCTTTGTTACAAATGAAGGAATACGTGTTTCGGTATTTTTCTAAATTTCTTTCCTAAAGGGGTGAGTGAATTTGTAATAGTCATCACAAAAAAAAAAATCAACTGGTACCAGGTACTAATATATAACAATCAATAGTAAAAGTGAGGTGGGTAAGTGAGTATTTCTAAATCCAAATTGAGTAGGAAGAAATTTGTAGATTTTAGCCATGAAAAAATAAAAATAAAAACTTTATAACAAAAAATTCAACCGACGAAAAAAGAAACTGAGTGACAAAGAATAAAATTAACTTTTTAAGTCTCAATAACTGAGCTCCTGAGCCAATGTTAGTAACTTATTTCAAGTCGTAAGTTAATTTTTTCGCCAGTTTAATTTTTTGTTATTTTACCCACTCCAGTGATTTTGGCACTAACGGTTTTTTTATGAGTATATAGGTCCGGGCCTCTCAATTGATCTAATATACAATCGATCTTTGCTTGCCTTCCCAAATCTTCAATTTCAACCTGTCGTATCCGTGGTTCATGAACGAGGCCCATTTTCGAGTCCCTCATAGCACCCCCAGGTACTGCTGTGGCCGCCCCACATTGCTGAAAAAGTAATTTGTAGGCTGCGCTCTGAAAGAATGTTTGATCGCCCGCCTCCGCTTTCAGTCCCGGAATTGACTTTTTTCTGCAGAGCTTCACACTTGTCAGAAGGTAAGGAAGGTTTCGATGTAGAAACTTTATTTGTACCTTATCATTTTTATCTAACGTAGTCAGCTCTCAGACCATAAGTGGTGTCGTGAGGGTTGTGGAAATCCTTATCTTCCAAATAGATGCCTGTGTTGCTGGAATTGAATTGCAGCGCTTTCGCAAAATCAAAAATTTTCTCACTGTAACTTCAAAAGGCCTGCTTGATAGATGGGTGGTTCAGGTCTTCGAGAAACCTTATATTTTGTTCGGAGTAGGAAACGTTTTGAATCGTGTGGATTCATTCCGAAGTCCCAATGTGTCACTTCATAGCCTAATCCCATACTGCTGATTCATTATTCATGACCGGTTCGGTCATAGCATCATATAGAAGAGCATTATTTTCCAGTGAGAGTTTACTACGTCGGTTAATGATAGAGTGGACTTAGCAACCTTCCAAATAACTTTGACTTGATGGTCTCTGAATGAGTCGCCTTCCTTGAGACCAACAAGTGACTCTTTTGGTTGGATATTATGTGCCTCAAGGAAGTCGTTTATTCGAATGTATCTTCAATTTCTAATCCAAGTACTCTTCCTGTCCTCAATTTATCGCATTTTGTGAACGACTTCCATATTGTCAGCATATGATCAGATGCTCACGAAGTTGTTCCTCTCTATATCACGAGTGTAACACATGGTACACTTTTCTGCGTTCTATCAATCAGGTTGGAATCAGTTTCTAACCAAGTTCAAGTGGCAGATAGGAATCGTGGAGTTCACGTGATAGACCTCCTCTCTCTCCCTCTAACATTATAGTCCGTCGGCTTTCATTCGGCGCCATATAGGACAAACCCCTCTGCGAGAAATCCTTTTCCATCCGGCCTTGAACCGGCGTAGACAGGAAAGTGTATCATTGGAATTCAGCTGGTCTTGCTCTAGGCAATACTGCATCCCTTTCTATTTATTATTCATATGTGTTAATGCACATGCTCGTCATATGACGGCGGGACAATCACAACATAGAATATACCATTCACACAGTGTTCTGGGTAGGCCTTGTTACTAACTCCATACGCCACTGTTGATTTGAACGCAACAGCGAATCGTCGAGGACCATCCTCGGCCCAGCTACGATGATGGTAGACCTCAGTGCAACAAATAGTCAAATGCCTTGGAAATGAACAAAAGTGAGACCGGAGCGCACTCAGTGCTATTCAATTCAGATATTAATTTTTCGTCAGCCCCAAGGCATGCAATTGAGAAGGAAAATTGTCAAGGCGCAGAGAGTTATTGATTATATTCAGAAATAGCTTCACTTGGGTGTCGGTTCAGACAAAATGGCATATATATATATATATATATATATATATATATATATATATATATATTTATATATTTATATATATATATATATACTATGAACAGAACGGCATAGATATGCCATTTTGCACATGTAGGTTTGTATAGCAGGGTAGATTACAATACTTATTTCTTCCACTATTACTACTCCTACTATATACTTCTTTCATTAACCCTTTCGCTGCTGAAGACGATTATATTCGCCAACGGTTCAACTGTTCCACACGATGAATCTCGCATTGTGAAATTAAATAGGTTCTGACTGCTCGAGCCCCAAATACTCTCTAGCGTATTTTTCCGAATTTAATCGTTAAAATGAATTGTTCTGAATTGGAGTATTATATTTTTTCGGGTTTTTTTTCTCTAGACATCATTTTACGACACAAAACGTTTAACCTATTGGGCCTGTGTGCTCCAGACGTGTATTCACGCGAGCGGCGAAAATAACGCGAAATGCGCAAGCCATGATTCTCAAGCCGTGCCTAGTGAAAGGGTTAAATTTTATAGATGACAACATGCCGCGCGACTACAAGAGGATGACACACCGACAATCTTGAAGCGAAGAATCTATGAAAAGAGCCATAGCAGTGGTCAAACACGAGAAAAGGGGTTGGCTTTTAACAGCTAAATCATTTGGCATTTCGCAGAGTACACTTCGAAGACACGCTTTAGATCACAATAAAATGATCATGTCACATTTCAAAGGTTTGGAAAGATATGAACAAACTTCTCTACTTGAAATAGAAAGGCAGTTTGTGGAGCATTCGAAATGTTTAGAAAAATGTTTATTTGGTTTAACACGAACATCCTTGCATTCTTTGAATTAGCAGAGAAAAATGGATATTCACACGATTTCTACGAAGAAGATAGAAGAGCAGATACATTTCTTTGCGCAAATCAAAAGCCACATCTGCGGCTAAAGCCCAGGCTTTCAATTAGCCTCGAGAGATTATGTTTTCCAGAGTTTATCAAGATTTAGTGGAGACTCGCAATATTAGGTCCTATAGAATATTCAATGTGGATTGATCTGGCCTGTTAACGGTCCAGGAACCACAATGAATACCGGCAATGACAGGAAGAAAACAAGTTGGTTGTATCACCAGCGCTGAACATGGATATAATGTCACTGTGGTCTATTGTTATTCTGATCATGAATGGCCACGCTAGTCACAAAGGAATTGTTGCTGAACTTTGCTGGAGAAAATTGTATTGGAATTATATGTTTTCCACCAAATTGCACCCACAGATTACAACCACTCGATGTGTGTTTTCACGGACCACTCAAAACATATTTCAATCAAGGAATATCGAAATGGTAAAGCGGTCATCCAGGACGAGTAGTAACACAGTTCTAAATCAGTAGTCCATTTAGTGAGACATATGGAAAGACAGCAACTATTGAAAATGCGTGTCATGGCTTTGAAACTACTGGACTTAAGCCTGTGAATCCAGATATATTTTTTGACTATATGTTTGCCTCTGCAGACACCACGAACATACCAACAGAACAGGAAACACCCAGGACTTCAGCAGCAGAAAACAACTCCTCTGAGTACCCTGCAACAGATAATTCAAGCGCTACTGCAACAAACTCTGAATCACCCACCTTTTCAGAATCAAGATCTACGGTGAAATTCTGCCGTTATCAACTGAAAGATCAAAAATTTTATGGACCCGGTTTCCCAGCAGTGTGTCCGAGTGCAATTCATTGGATATATTTCCAATCAGCTGGAAATCTCACTCCATCGCGTCTCCAAACTTTGAAACCAGAAATCAGATCAACATAATTGTAGGAAGGACCATCCATGTGTTACCTTTATTATCAGAAATGTTCGGTGTTTCTTATATTTCATAAGGTTTTCCCCATTCATTCAGATTTCCATCCCAAAATGGCTTTTCAACCTTCTTCTTGAGATGGTTAATACAAACTGTTGCCAGGAACAAAATCCTACGAAAAGCTGTATATCCTCCTGATACCAGAACTC
Source organism: Gonioctena quinquepunctata (assembly GCA_018342105.1). Lineage (NCBI taxonomy): Eukaryota > Metazoa > Arthropoda > Insecta > Coleoptera > Chrysomelidae > Gonioctena > Gonioctena quinquepunctata. Next base: position 39,729 of record JAFIRS010005876.1, on the reverse strand, counting down.
TTCTTGTTTGAATTTTTTTTGGTGAAAATTATATATTTATATTATTATTCGTATGAAAAACTAGTTAAGTTTTTCAATTTTCCTTTCGTTTTCATAAGGAAAAATCAATTTAAATGACCATCAGAACAAAATTAGGTACAAAATTATTTCAAGTCGAATTCTTCAAAACAAGTTTCGTTTCCTGTAAGACAGAGAAAAACATCATAGAATTCTCAAAAAATCTTGATTTTTGTTGCATCCTTGATTTTCGAATCCAACGGAGTTCTTCAAATTGGAAGCCATTGCTGGAAAATGCTGAACATTACTTTTCTACGCAAAACTCTGAGGTAATGGCCTGGAACTCAAAGTGCTTATGGTAACCAATGTTAAAATGTCGACGAAATGATTTTCGTTGTTTTCATCTTTGAGTAAGAATTCAGCGGTTCCTGAAATCTGATAATGGTACTGTTACCCAGTTTCTTTCGATCACCCCTGTAAAGTATCCAAGAGTTTGCGAACCCAAGGTCAAATAAGTGAAAAATGGTCTAAGCTATCCAATTCCTACTTCTGGCTCTCATTCGGTCATAACTTATTACCCTATCTATAAAATATATCCCCCCATGCGGGTCCTTATATTTTTGACAATGTATGGCCTAGGTACCTGTACATATTTGGAAGATTTTCGTGACCAAAGACTGCATTCATCCGAAGGCTCTATTTGTAGAGAATGGGGCTAAGAAGGGACATAGTTTTTTTCGGTGAAAAACAAATACTTAAACATTTTGCGGAATTTCAAAATTGCTTATACTCATGCAATACACTCTAATCTACAAGTTGAATACAAACCATAATTTTTGCTACTTACCATCAATTGTGTCTCTTTAAACGCCATTTCATCACCTGTTCCTATCAACGAAAAACACTGATCAAAGCGCTTCAAATGAGCCACCGCGCGCTGTTGTCACCTTGATATGTATTTCCACTACGATGGATCGAGGGAGTTGGCGCTGTAATTAGGGTTTTAGGCGAAAAAATAAATAGAACGTGGGTGTCCAATCATATGGACTCAGGATTGACTCTGTTGTGCTCTCTTGTTCATAATCTGCTGCGGTTTACTTCAATTGAAATATATTCTCTATTTCTTTTCAATGAGTGATACGAAACTCTTTCTGGTCCTCAAGTGATTTAGTTGAAGTGAGAGATTATTTTCAAGTAATATGAACACTGGTTTGTGAACCGAGTCCAACTTTCCAAGTGATATAATTAAGTAAGTTTTTTCAGTTTGAGTTAGAACATACAGAATTTGAACATAAATAATTCGAATTAGATACATGATACATTGTTAGCATATTGTCAACAGGTATAACGAGTGATAATCATATGATTGTGAACATAAATACAAACAGTAAAATAGAAGAAGCCACCAAAAGCAGGGCTTGTGGAACATTCTTCTGCATAATATCAATATTTTACAATGCAAATATTAATGATGAAAGGGGAAACATTCTCGATTGAATGATACCACATCTGATTTTATGAATATCCTGTTCATATTTTCAACAAATCAAGCAAATATTAAATTACAAAATTACTGGTACCTGGCTGTAATGTACGAGAGAACAAAAAAAGAGGAGCATTTGTTCAAGCAATATGTTTATTCGAGGCGTTCAAACAAGAGCGTATGCTTAACTGTATCAAACGCCTTCGCTAAGTCCAAGAATATTGCGATACATTTTTGTTTATTTTGAGAACCGGCAATATGTTATTTGGTAACTCAGATACTGCAGTGTCAATAGATATATCTCTTTTGGATTTGTATTGTGAATCAGATAATAGTTCATTGCAATTACAAGAATCCGTTGTTCTAGTCTTGATGCATTTCTCAAAGATTTTGGAAACATTGATGATCACTGTTAAAGGTCTATAATTCGTAGCATATTTACGGCATTCAGATTTGAAGGTGGGAGTTGTTATGGAACGTTTGAATGCTTAAAGAACTTTACCTTTGTCAGTGTTATGTTTGAGATGTGACATAGAGGCTCTATAAGAACCCAGTATTATTTTTTAAGCTTGGGATGATTGAGATGATTTCATTATTGGATATTGGGTGCAGGAATAATAGTCTTTGGAGCGCACGCTTGTTTGTTGAATTGGAGTTGGAGGTATGTCAATTTTTGTGCCATTCCGGTTTCAATAGGTGTTGAAAAGCTCTGCTATATCTTCATGGGAGAATAATTTTTTATCATGTTCGTCAACTATGATTAGGTTATCAGAATTTATATTTTGTTTGACGTTAGTAATTTCAGTAATATTTTCCCTCATTTTTTTAACACTTTTTGTAGAATCTGTTATACGCTGTTCGTAATAGTTATGTTTTGTATTCCTCACTAGATCACATGGGAAATTTCTATATTGTTTTTATTTATTTTTATTTTCTTCAGAATCCTTTTTGTTGGCTTTTTTGCTTGATGATATTTCTAAGAATATGTTGTGAGAGATTCCAGGAACATCAGTTTGATAGACGAGGGACCACTTTTCTTTGAGCAAATATTTTTTAGTTTGAAATGATTCAAATAGCTTTTGGTAAATGATCTGTTAGGTCAGTTTTGAATATATAAGAGTTGACTCCATTTCTTTTTGGATTTGTTCAATGGTAAATTTGGAAAATACATGGTCGATTAGTCCTGGAGTTGTATGAGTAACCCAAGTAGGTTTGTTGATGAATGGAAAGTATCCCAAGTTGGCCATTCGACATACGTATCTATTGATTTTTGTATCAGAAGTATTCAAATTTATATCACCAACAAATAATTGTATACAATGTGTTATCAAATGAGTGCGAAAGTTTTCAGGAAGTGATTCCTTGTCGAAAATCAAGGGTGGTCTTTCATGTAGACAAAAGCTCTTAGGCCTTTCCTTGAAAAATTACACGCTTCTAAAAATTAGAAAAAATATTTTTTTTTCTTCAAATTGCTCGAAAAATTACACGCTTCTGAAAATGAGAAGAAAAAAAAAATTCTTCAAATTGCTAAAGAGTTGAAGAAATGGCATTTTGCGGGCATGTTCTACCAATAAAAAGGCTACCGATGAATATTTTTTTATTCTGTTGTGATCTCTTAAAGGGGTGAAACATACCACCTCTCATCATTTTTCACCAGAATATCTTAACGAAACAAAATTTCTAAGAATAAAAATTATGTATTGAAAAGAACGTACATTGCGAAAAATTTTCGATTATCTGTGGCGCAACTGTAGAATTATTGAGTGTTTGCAAGAATCACTATGTAACAGTAAAACATATTTTTAGCTGAACCTTTCTATGTATATCCAACCAAAACTCATATTGAAGTCATGAAGTCAATCCAGCCTTTCAATTTGAAGGAAAAAACTGATAAAATCAGCAATTATCCACTTCAATGCCCTGTATCTCGCAATCTGTTCATAAGATCTGGTGTAAAATTCATGCCTCTCAAGAGTGAGTGAGTAAACTGGGCAATTTTAACTAAAACACCCCGTATTTAGGTCATAGTCATAGGATTGAGTTAGGTCCTTCGACACTTTTGATTACTAGGTGGAGTACAACAACATACCGAAGTTTCAGAAAATTTGACCGGTCGCCCCTTTACATAAAAGGAGTGCAAGGTCTTTTATTGACCTCTTTTTTGTTGTGCCCATCCTACTCTTACGTTGGTGAATGGAAGACATTATCATTATTGTTATTATTATTTTTATCCTGTACCTAGCTTCCGCAGCTCCGACCCATTCGGAAGGGCGTGCTGGATTCATAAAGCAATGACCACTCCTCACATGGAATTCTTGAATGAAGAATTACATTTCAACATAGATGTTTTCATTCTTATACTTCAGAGTTCTGAAGATGAAACAATAAAGTTTCAAAACGTCGACAATTCAGCAATTGGTTTTATTCAATACTCGAACCGAATTCTCGCCAACATACTATCCAAAAATAATATTCAACGGTCGCTATCCTATTCAATTATTATTATTATTACTATTACGTAAAATGGTGACTCAATGAAATACATGATATAACCGAGCCTTTTCGCCACGATTAGTCCGATTAACAAGTTAAAAACGGGTTAATTCTTGTTCCCGATCCTAAAAATATGTGCGATAGCTCACTCGATTCGGAATGACGTCTAGAAAAATGTATCTTGAGCATTCATTAGCACATAAAAATTTGCAATTGTTATTGATAAAATAAAATGAAAAAAAAAAGATATTCCGTTTTTCGTTAATAACTCAGAAATTATCAATATTTAAGAGTTTTTGAAAAAATATCCTTAAAGAAGAGGAACTTTCTATTGAAACAGACCAGACTCCCAGAATTCTATTTCCATTATTTATAATTTTTATTAAACGCCAAAAATAAGTCTCCGCGTAGCCGTTACGGCATGAGCGCAGCACCGCTGGAGACAGTATATCACACAAAATATTTTTTTTAGTAGTCCATATTAATTTAAAAATTTGAAAAAATTATGGTGTCATCAGAAGACTTGAAAGAATAAAGCCCCGTTAAAAAAAATTATCTTGATTTTTCAAAAAGTTATACGATTGTTAATTGACTAATTTTCATCCAATCTCTGTTTTTACAAAAGTTGACATAAAAGTTTATATAATAATAATAATTATATATATATATATATAAATCCAGTGTCCTGATGTTTGTTCCCAAGTCAACCGATTCCGATGAAAATTGGCATGTATGTGTAATTTTTTCCAACTTGAGAGATAGGCTATTTTTCATCCCCCTAAATGTTAAGGGTGGTCCACTCCTTGATTTTTTATTTCATTTTATTGGTTGATTTTTTTTTTATGATACAGCATTCAAAAATACATACAACTCTGAATTTTCACCCTTCTATGATCAACCCCCATTTTTCCATCGCGATTTTTATGTTTTTTTATTTTATCCACAGATCCGCAATAGGGTTGCAAGATGGCAATCGAATATAATAATTGTAGTACGATAAATTGAGAACGGGATAAGAAAAAAAAACGGGGATAAGGGAGGGATAACGGGATAAGAAAACGGGATAACAGGATAAAAAAATAACGGAATAAAAGGAAAACGGGATGACGGGACAACAGGATGCGGAAGGAGTCAAAAGCATAGTCTAGATGGAACAACATAAAGGAAAACATAGAAAAAAAGAAATTCTACGCGGACGAGAGTTCTCGGGAAAAACATTTTAGGGAACATAGAAATTTGGACAGGACAACGTCTGTCGGGTTTTAGTTTCAGTTTATAACAAAAACCTTAGCCACAGCAACGCGTGGCCGGGTCTGCTAGTTGACCTATGAATTTTCTGCTTCTACTCAAGATCACGTGATGAAAATTTATTAAAATTTTATATTTTGTTTGCTATAATTTTTTTAAATGAACAAAAAATGAGATTAAAAAACAAATGCTAAAAAAATTGTTGTTGAAAAATGTTATTATTCAGCTGTTTTTGCATCCAACAATGGCATTAATTAACGTAGGAAATTTGTCATTTGTTAAGAAATTGTTCATAAACAAATAGACAATATAATATTTAAAAAAAAATATTTCTTACCATTTTATTGTCAAGACAAAATAATGAAAAATCTCTTATTTTTTTTTTGTTCATAATCTTTATTTTTATATTTTGTTTGTTATTATATATTATATTATAATTAATTAAGAAATTGTTTTCTCTTTAAAAATAATTAATAAATTGTTTTCCATTTTTAAAATCATAATTGGCATTTCTCTATAGGTTAACAAAAAAAAATTTTTAATTATTCTCATGTTTATTGAGTTAACAGTTTGTTATAAACAATTTGTGACCCTCGGTTAATTTTTTTTCTGGAAGTGATTAAAAATACGGAAACAGCCATATATAACTAGGTACTGAAGAAAATAGTCCTAAATTTTTTATAACATTTTTAAATATTTCACGATACCGCAATCAAAGTGGCCTCTCAATTTTTCAAGTAACAAATAGATATAACTTTCAAATTATAAGAGACACGATAATGGACAATTCGGACATTTTTGTGAAGCATTGATCAATCTTTGTAATTGATGAATATCCAAGTTTATTACTCTTGCTAATCAGCTGTTACATGCATTTGTTCATAAAAATTCGATTTACATTTTCGTACTGTTTTTGACTTATAACTTATTAAATAATGAAAATACAGCTGTGGACCAGACAACTTTGTTTGGTAATGAAATATCTGTCAAATAACCTCTACATCATAGCCATAGCTCTCATAGTTTGAATTATAAACGTATTTTAATTAATATTTATCTAACTCGTGTTCCCTTATATACGATATTTCATTTTATATTACAGCACTCATTTATATTTAGCAATATCTTTACTTTCTATTTATTATTTTAAATCATAGTTGCTCCTCACTGAAGGTGCCTCTCTTGTTTATTTGAAAAAATAATAATTTTTTAATCAAATTATGAAATTTTACTGAAATTTTTAAGTTTTCTCAGCTGTATCTTCTGAATTTTTAAATTTACTTATATTTTCAAACTTTTTATCAAAATAAAATAGAAGAATAGAGAGATGAAACAGAATCCATGAATAAATACTTTTTTTAATTTCGATCATCAATAATATATGAGTAAAGATATTCCTAATTATTAATGAGTACTGAAATATAAAATGAAATGTCGTATATAACGGAACACGAGTTAGATAAATATCAATTGGAATACGTTTATAATATGAACTATATGGCAGATATTTTATCACTAAACAAAATTGTCTGGTTCACAGATGTAGTTTCTTAATTATTTTTTTTTAAAAGTTCTCAAGTGATTATTTAAACAAACAAAATATAATAGAACGATGAAAAGGGAAACATTCTCAATTGAATATTGATAGAAAGATTTTCTGTGAATTGAAAACTCCACGATTAAAATGAAGTTATTTTTTGTTAATGCCTAACAGAAAACAACCACTTCCCCGGCTAAAGCCACGCTGGATATTGGACTACATCTAATAGATATTCTGAAAAGGCCCTAACTCGAAAGAAAAAATCTGAAATAAAAAATTTGCATTTTCATTCAGATAGTTATTTGATTTCCTATTCCAGTCCTAATTAAGAACTCGTAAAGATGAATGAGGCAAAGAAGAATGTTTTCCAAAAGAGAGTACCCACCAGAAATCATTCGTAACATTGACGCAGGAGAGACATCGCATTCACTAGGTCTTCAATACATTTTTGTCGACGAAAATCTATTTCACGCTTCCACGATCATCAGGAAGACCGGAAGAAATGGGAAACACATTTTCAAGAAGCAATCTCATTTTGCAAAGATGGAAAAAGTTAGAATCATTTCTTTTGGAGAGACACTTTGAAATTAGTGTTTTCTGACATTGAAACCTGTCATGGGGTATGATAGATTGATTTGTTGAAAATATAAACAGGATGTTCATAAAATCAGATGTGGAATCATCTGCGACTGAAAGATAAACTTTAGTCACTATCTTCCATCGTCAAGATAACCTCTTGTGGGTAATTCATGTTGAAAAGGGAAACATTCTCAATTGAATATTGATAGAAATATTTTTCTGTGAATTGAAAAATCCACGATTAAAATAAAGTTATTTTTTGTGAATGTCTAACAGAAAACAACTACTTTCCCGGCTAAAGCCACGCTGGACATTGAACTACATCTGATAGATATTGAATGAATGTGGTTTTTTGTGGAGGAACAACGTTTCTTGACATGTTTTTTGGGTAACCTTCCACAGTCGGGAAATGAAAATATAATCAGGTAAATCAATACAAATGTAGAAAGGGTGAAACGTCAAGACCATTGGAAGTGCGCCAAAGTGAACATCAGAGTTACATCAGAAATCGACAAATAACTGGATCAAAAATTGCAGAACATATCCTCACATCCAATGGCGATCATACTATTGAATGGAATAGGACAAAAATCTTGATGAAAGAACCACATCAAGAGAAGAGAAAATTGAAAGAAACGGGCTATATTCTTCTTTCCAATAACAACTGCTTTTCAACAAATTCTGTTGAAATGGATCATACATGGTTACCTCTACTCAGAGAGAAAATGAGATATGGTAGAATGCTAATAAACTGATCTGAACAACACACCATATATCAAATGAGCAATACGTCACTCTCAAACTTTTTTGGCAGATCTCAATTGACATCCGTCAGTTGAAAAAGCGAAAAAGACTCTGCGAGAAAAAATCCAAATTATAAAACAATTAAAGGAGATTTAGAAGATTTTGAGAACGGGGGCAGATATAGTCCCCGAAACGTCAAGCAAAAACTATATAGAGAAGTATCTTTTGAATTTTTGATAAATTTTTTTGATAGGCGAATTCAGAAAACGGCAAGTTATTGACAAATTGAATCATTTTTCTATAGGAAATATAATTTGGTGAACGCAATAACTTATCGGGGTGAACTAATCAGTTTGCCCTTTCTACACTTGCATAGATTTTCCTGATTATATTTTCATTTTCAGACTGTGGAAGGTTACCCAAAAACCATGTCAAGAAATCTGATAGATATTCTGGAAAGGCCCTAACTCAAAAGAAAAATATTTCCATCAATATTCAATTGAGAATGTTTCCCTTTTCAACATGAATACCCCACAAGAGGTTATCTTGACGATGGAAGATAGTGACTAAAGTTTATCTTTCAGTCGCAGATGATTCCACATCTGATTTTATGAACATCCTGTTTATATTTTCAACAAATCAATCATTATCTATACTTAAATTATCCAAAATTTTTGTAATTCGCAAAAGGAGAGATTCAGAGGAAAACTAAATGTCTTCATTGAATTTCCTATCGATAGTTTACATGTGAATATTTATGCAGTAGATAACGCAGCTCCGTGTCGCTACAACTTGTATGCTTTATCCAACCATAGCGGAACAATTTTTTACGGACACTACACGGCTTACTGTAGGCACCCTTACGCAGGCACATGGCACGAGTACAATGATTCGAGAGTATCACGCTATCACCAAAATCTATTGTGAGTGGAGAAGCATACGTTCTCTTCTATGATCAAGAGGACACCAAATCACAGCTTTGAAAAGAGCATTTCACTTATTTACATTACATATTCTATATTCATGAAATGAAAATGATAATATCAAATATTCAAACCGTCAGAAATGAATTTTAGGCTTGGTTGTTTTCAAGAAGTAGAAGGAGCACATTTTGAAAATCTTATCATTTAGTGTGTCAAAATAAACAATGAAAGTATTGATAAAAAAAATGTTAAACAATAGATAAATGCCAATAATTATTTTTAAAGAGAAAACATTTCTTAATTAATTATTTTAACAATCGAAATATGAAAAAAATATTATAAACAATTAAAAAAATTATTCAAAGATTTTTTGAAACCATCATTTTGTCTTCGCAATAAAATGGTGAGAAATATTTTTTTCAAATATTATACTTGTCTAATTGTTTATAAACAATTTCTTAACAAATGACGTAAATATTTTTTTCCCACGGTAATTAATGCCATAGTTAGATGCAAAAACAGCTGTAAAATAAAATTTGTCAACAAAATATTTTTTTACAATTTTTTTTTATTATTTCATGTTTTGTTCATTTAAAAAAATCATAACAATGAAAATATAAAACTTTAATGAACTTTCATCACGTGATCTTGTTAAGTATGTATATAAGAAGGGGGAAAAATTTAAGTAATTTTTAAATTTTATAACTTTTAAAAACAGAGATTTGATAAAAATTAGTTAATTAACAATCGTAAAACTTTTAAAAATCGACATAATTTTCTTTTCAACGGGGCTTCATTCTTTAAATGTTCTGATGACACCATGATTTTTTTTTTTTTAATTAAATTAATATTTAGTACTGTCTCTACTGTCTCCAACGGTGTTGCGCTCATGCCCTGACGGCCGCGCCTAGACCTATTTTCGGCGTTGAATAAAAGTTATAAATAATGGAGATAGGATTCCGGGAGTCAGACTTTTTTTGATGAAAATTTCTTCCTCTTTGAGGATCTTCTTTCAAAAATTCTCAAATATTGACAGTTTCTGAGTTATTGACGAAAAACTGAATACCTTTTTTTTCAACTTATTTTGTTAATAACAATTTTGTATGTGCTCGAGATAGATTTCTCCAGACGTTATTCCGAATTGAATGAGCTATCGTACATATTTTCAGGACCAGGAACAATCATTAACCCGTTTTTCAAGTTGTTAATCAGACTACGATGATTTCCTATTACTTTTTCTAGTGCGCAGTGGTAGGCAGATATAATCAGCATGTATTACGCCAACTGATTATATATCCGAATGTCTGGAGGGATGATAATAGTAGAAAAACTATATGAGAAATTATGTTAGTCTCGGCATAAATCCGAATAAATTTACTGGACCAATGATTAAACACCCTACACCCTCCAAAAAACATCATACCAGAAAGTGTCACACGCCCGAGTTCCCAATCTCCGAAAGGATCACTCGACTGTTCATATGTAGTCTAGAATATATTTAACACTCGAAGGGTTCGTATCCAAGTAGAACAATCCGCCGTATACATGAAGGTCTCTGTTATTTTTAGCACTCGATATTCAGTGGAGCCTTCGTGGATTTTAAACGAGAGCACCTCTTTGACCATTCAATCGTTGCCTAATTGGTTTGGTGATGGCGGAAATGTAGTGTACCATCAGCTATAAAGTAAATTTGATCTGTTTCCGTTCGATCGAATAAACACCAAAGCCCTGAACAGATTACAGCATAATGTAGAATGGATCGTTTGAACTTTTGTGTCATAACAAATGGGATTACTGCATGGAAGTGTGCGATCAGTGAAGAATTTCTTTTCGTGAAAGACCGAGGCTATGCAATATCCTTGGTAACCAGTGAATTGTTCTGTATGAGAATTCTAAAAAAAAGATATATTGTCCAGTAGTTGATTATAGTCGAGTCAGTAAATGTTTTAACTAAGAATATATTCCTAGGTAATGAAGTTTCTGTTGATAAATGTTAATTATTCAATGAGGAACACGCATGTGCCCCTTTTCTCAAATATTCTGATTTGCACATGAAGACTACCACCTTAAAAGATCAGCAATACACTCAGAAATAGTATTTTTTTAATTAACCGACGAAATCTGTTCGACGCGTATTTTTTTTATGTATGATCACGCATAACTTTTCACAGAGCAGTTCGATTTCGATGGTTCTTTTTTTATTGGATAGGGTATACTTCGAAATTGACCCTATTCGAACTGAAAAAGTGAATTTTACTCTTGAGGGTAGGAAAAAATAGGGGATATTGATCGTTCACCCACTGAATTTTTACCCGTTAACCGATTCTACCACTCATAACTTTGTACTGGTTTCTTTTTTCAGTGGATAGGGTATACTTCAGAGTTCATCATGTTTGAATTTGAAAAAGAATAATTCACCCCTTATGGTAGAAAAATAGGGGAATATTGATTTTTCATCTGTGAACCGATTCTGTTGAAACTTGGCATGCATATGTAGTTCTGATGACACTACAGCATAATGGATACCTGGAGTCAATTGAGTAGGTAGTTATCAGTGGATTTTAGTCATAAAAATATAAAAAATAAAAACTTGAAAACCGATGAAAAATAAACTGAATAGCAATGAAAACATTTTACCAAAAACTTAAACCGACTAAAAACTGAACTGGGAAGCAAAAAATAAAATAAATCTTTTTTGTCTTGACAACTAAGCTCCCAAACTAATGTTAGTAACTAATTTTGGGTCGGCGCCAAACAAACAAGCAAATGAGTTGGGTTAGGTAAATTAGTTACTCACATAAGTTTGGGAGCTTAGCTATTAAGACTAAGAAGGTTTATTTTATTTACTGCTTCTCAGTTCCGTTTTCAGTCGGTTAGATTTAAAAAAAATAATTCATTTCTAATTTTTTTTCCTGCTGAAATCTACTAATTACTACCTTTTCGATTTTTGATTACTTCAAAAATACTTACCCACCTTACTTCAACTATTAACAGTTGAATAATTCGAGTATCTACTCAAATTATTTATTGTTATATAATATAAATTATTTTTGATAGTTCTGGTTAGTTTATTTCATCACTTTGTATATAATTCCCTGCTTCCATAGAATGTTATTATTGTGACGGATGTAGGAGAACAAAAATAATGACAATAGCAATCTGTCATTGTCAAGTTCATATGTGTGCCAATGTTCACAAGTGAAAAATCAATCCTCCACTATTTTTCTACCCATAGAGGTGGATTATTTTCTCTCAAATTCGAATATGATCAACTATGAGGTATACACTATTCAATAAAATAAAATAATTAATGAAAAAAGCTTTTTTAAAAACAAGCTTTTATTAAAAAGTACAAAATAATTGCTTTGGATGTGTGACGTAGATTATTCCGTGAGTTATAGATTCAAGAGCTTGTCGCGCAAAGTTTCCATTTTGAATACAGATGCGACAAGCTTTTGAATCTATAACTCGTGAAAAAACCTACGTCACACATCCAAAGCAATTATTTTGTACTTTTTAGGGTATTTGAATAAAAACTTTTTTTCAAAAATTTTTTTTTTATCAATTATTTTATTTTGTGCTTTTCAGTTAGTACCCCCAACACCCACACACCAATTTTCATTCGAATCGGACCATAATTACAAAACTCGTTCGCCATCTTGGAGCCGCCATCTTGAATTTGTGAATTTTGACAAGAAATTCATAATTTCCGACCCCGAAAACCTCCACATACCAATTTTGAATAGAATTGGACCATAATCACAGAAATCGTTGGAGATCGTGGAGCCGTCATTTTGATTTCATGAATTTTGTCATAAAATTCATAATCTTCGACCCTGAAAACCCCCACATACCAATTTCGAATCGAATCGGACCATAAACACAAATCACGTTCGCCATCTTGGAGCCGCCATTCCGTTTTTTTCTCTAACAAATGCATAATGCATTGTCACGGGAACTATGAACACCTGCCAACTTTCACGTTAATCGAACAGCTAAAGGTGAGTCAAATTTAACTTGCAAGATCTGATGACAAACATCGGGACAGGTGAAACTAAATAAAAGCTTGTAAAAAAAGGTATTACCCAAACCGGACAATCCAGTACAAAGTTATGCCTGATAGAATCGGTTAACGAACCAAAAGGTGAACGATCAATATCCTCCATTTTGCTATCCTTGGGGGAATTTTTTTTCTTCAAACTCAAATGGAACCATCTTCAAAGTACACCCTATCCAATGAAAAAAGGATCATGAAAATCGAACTACTCTGTCAAAAGCAATGCCTGGTCATACATAAAAAAATATACGCGTCGACTGGAAAACCTCCTCCTTTTTTATTTCGTCGGTAAAAATAAAATAAATCTGTTTCAATCTCAATGATAACTGGGCTCCTGAAATAATGTGAGTAATTAATTTTGAGTCGGCGCCAAACAAACTAATAATCGAATAACGTAAAGCGTAAAATGATGGCAGCGGGATGCACGACAGCGTTTTGATTTTTTTTTAAAGAAATTCAATGATCATCGTTGATTGTTTGTTTGGCGTCGACTCAAAATTAGTATTTCACATCAGTTCAGGGGCTCAGTTATCATCCAGATTGAGAAGGTTTAGTTTATGTTGTGCTTTTCAGTTTATTTCATCGTCGGTTTAATTTTTTGTTAAGAAGTTTTTATGTTTTTCATAATTCGAAATTGAAAACGCCAATTTTTTTATCAAATTCAAAAACGTACTCCTAGCGCATCTGATGGTCATATGCATCGTTACTTCACACAGTTCAATCTTTAACCGCTTGTTGCTTCGAACTGTCAACTATAATTTCATCTGTCTTCGTTTATGTTTTTATTATCAGAGTTATTTCCTAATTGTTACTGGAACATCACATTGAAAATGTGGTTCATTTTATGTTTGGTTGTGAGAAATAGTATTGTCTAGCAATATTCCTGGAACAAATACAAGTGGCGCTAGTGTTTGAGGAAAGTTATTCAACTGGAGGTCAATTGGAGAAAATTTTGGAATTTGAGAAATTATTTTCACAAAATGTGATAATTGAGGACCGAACTGATGCAAATAAATTATAAAATCACGCGTGTTCCCTTTTCTCCATTCCCAAAAATATTATAAACAAAGATAAAGGGTGTGCCAAGCTCAATGGCCTGGTAGAAGTTTCTGGAAACATTTAAAAAAAAATGGTTTTCTGGGTAAATAAATCTGCTCTATCGATCTAAAATATTTTCAGTGCTGCTGCGTTGCCACTTTTATTGAAAAGTAGCAACAACTTTGATATTTTAAATGGAACGCCCTGTGAATTAATGCAATTTTTGCTTTGCTATCATTTTTTAATTATTTTTATGAAATACTTTCCTATACCTATCCCAAGCGGTTTTCGTGAAATTCATTCATTTCCTTATTTTTTGTGCAAAACATAGCTTCAATTAAATGTTTATTTCTGCGGTATTTGTACTCGTACAAAGCTAAAATTTTGGGTGTGGTTTACCAATGTTTTGTGCATTAGTTGAGTCTCAATTTGTTCTCCATTATACAGGGTCGTTCAAAATTTGTGAATTTTCCGATAGATACAAAACTGGTGAACAGTACATTTTTTTAATGGAACATAGTGTATATTCTCCAATATCCTGTGAGAAAATGTAAGTTTCTTCCAAATGATGTACCATGATTCTATACCGAATCGTCTGGTTTCCGAAATAAAAGACAGTTTCTATAACAAATTTAAATATTTGCATTTGAATATGTATTATTATCCATTTTGACAGAAATACCATGAAAATCACTGCTTGTCAAACTGAAAGATAGTCTTGCTCTTTTCTGGTCACCGCACACTACTACCATTTCCCAGTATAACAAATCGAAATAGGTAATATTACCCAATTGAAATGATCTCAATAAAAATTCACATCAATCTGGAATGATTCGCTTCTGAATGTTCATACTTCTGGAGATACAGCTGGAACTTGAGTTTCTTTGACTTTTCCACATGAATCTACTATTCATCAAGTTTGAGTCCTGTGAAGATATTTCACATTGATTTGTACTCATTTCGATAGTCGTTAGAAAAAATATGAAACGATTACTATGCAAGAAACGGTGCGAGATAGGTATAGGATATGCTCAGTGAAAGTTATTGGTATGTTTCAGTAGAATCCGAATATATCGTAATATACAGGGCATCCCATTTAAATAAAATGATTTATGGCCGTGTTCACTGATCATCTACAAGAATATGTTTTTCAGACACCCTGTATAAAATATGGTCAAATCATTCGACATGATATGAGGGGGTACTCAGAATTCTCCTTTGCCTCATTCATCTTTATGAGTTCTTAATTAGGACTGGAATGAAAAATCAAATAACTATCCGAATGAAAATGCAAATTTTCAATTTCAGATTTTTCCTCTTGAGTTAGGGCCTTTTCAGAATATCTATCAGATGTATTTCAATGTCCAGCGTGGCTTAAGCCGGGGCAGTAGTTGTTTTCTGTTAGACATTCACAAAAAATAACTTCATTTTAATCGGGGATTTTTCAATTCACAGAAAAATCTTTCTATCAATATTCAATTGAGAATGTTTCTCTTTTCAACATCAATACCCCACAATAGGTTATCTTGACGATGGAAAATAGTGACTAAAGTTTATCTTTCAGTCGCAGATGATTCCACATCTGATTTTATGAACATACTGTTTATATTTTCAACAAATCAATCTATCATACCCCAGTACAGGTTTTGATGTCAGAAAACACTAATTTCTCTGTGTGTCTCTCCAAAAGAAATGATTCTAACTTTTTCCATATTTGCAAAGTAAGATTGCTTCTTGAAAATGTGTTCCCCATTTCTTCCGGTCTTCCTGATGATCGTGGAAGCGTGAAATAGATTTTCGTCGACAAAAATGTATTGAAGACCTAGTGAATGCGATGTCTCTCCTTCGTCAATGTTACGAATGATTTCTGGTGAGTACTCTCTTTCGGAAAACATCCTTCTTTGCCTCATTCATCTTTATGTGTTCCTAATTAAGACTGGAATAAAAAATCAAATAACTATCTGGATGAAAATGCAAATTTTCAATTTCAGATATTTCCTTTTGAGTTAGGGCCTTTTCAGAATATCTATCAGATGTAGTTCAATGTCCAGCGTGGCTTTAGCCGGAAAAGTAGTTGTGTTCTGTTAGACATTCACAAAAAATAACTTCATTTTAATCGTGGATTTTTCAATTCACAGAAAAATCTTTCTCTCAATATTCAATCGAGAATGTTTCCCTTTTCAACATGAATACTCCACAAGAGGTTACCTTGACGATGGAAGATAGTGACTAAAGTTTATCTTTCAGTCGCAGATGATTGCACATCTGATTTCATGAACATCCTGTTTATATTTTCAACAAATCAATCTATCATACCCCATGACAGGTTTTAATGTCAGAAAACACAAATTTCAGTCTCTCTCCAAAAGAAATGATTCTAACTTTTCCATCTTTGCAAAGTGAGATTGCTTCTTGAAAACGTGTTTTCCATTTCTTCCGGTCTTCCTGATGATCGTGGAAGCGTGAAATGGATTTTCGTCGACAAAAAAGTATTGAAGACCTAGTGAATGCGATGTCTCTCCTGCGTCAATGCTACGAATGATTTCTGGTGAGAACTATCTTTTGGAAAACATTCTTTTTTGCCTCATTCATCTTTATGAGTTCTTAATTAAGACTAGAATAGAAAATCAAATAACTATCTGAATGAAAATGCAAATTTTCAATTTCAGGTTTTTTCTTTTGAGTTAGGGCCTTTTCAGAATATCTATCAGATGTAGTTCAATGTCCAGCGGGGCTTTAGCCAGGCAAATAGTTGTTTTCTGTTGGACATTCACAAAAAATAACTTCATTTTAATCGTGGATTTTTCAATTCACAAAAAAATCTTTCTATCAATATTCAATTGAGAATTTTTCCCTTTCCATCCATGATCTGTTGCTATTGCGAACAGCTGCCGAAGCAATAGCCTTTTCCTTCTGAGAACAAAATGTTATCAGCTTGATTTGTATCACCAAACTCTTATAATACCCAATTTCAACCTCCTAGATGTGAAATTCCACAAATAATGAAGTGAATATGATTCCTAAATAGTTACATGAAAAACGAATTTTCAATTCGGAATACAAATTGAATTAGCTATAAATCCAAGCAGCGTTGAGAATTTCATTTTCATTGCCAATTTCAGGTCGACATGAAAATTGAAATTATTACTGTCGATTGCACTTTATGGATGTAGGGTCACTAAAACCGTATTGTTTGATCAATACTGTTGTTAGTGAGAAGTGAACTCGTTTCATTTGCGAATTAAATATATATTCTGTAGAACAAGTATTCTCAAAATCATTTCGGCTAACTTATTTGTGGTTCAATTTTTGTGGTAGAGATGGAAGTTATGGAGGATGGCAATTTGATGGATAAAGTGACCATACTCATACAGAGGGACATGGAATATTATAAGGTTTGTTAGTTGTTCAGATGTCGAAATCATATTACACGTTGAAATGAAAACCACCTTCTTATCGAAATAGTTGTTCCGGCTGTTGGGAGCTGTCAATGTCATTTCGTTGCAATATATATATATATATATATATATATATATATATATATATTGCATATTGCATATATATATTGCATATATATAAATATGAAAGGAGGGTAGTCACTGACTAGTTAAGAGTAAAACTAATAGTAGGGTCTGCAGCACTGTAAAAGAAAACTCTTTGAAGTTTTTCCAAGCTTTCGGAATCGTTTATTCCATCATCAGGGAGACTACAAATGGAAAAAATTGTGTCATATAAGAACTGTAAAACCAAATTATATGATACTTACATCTATCTTGAGGATGTTTACATATAAGTACATAAAAATACTTATTAATAGAAAATGACTTCTAGCTTTTGGATAATTATACTTTTTGATAATTCATTTCAAATTATATTTCTGAACGAAAAGACAAATTCTTGTACATAGAAACAACATTCAGGTATTCATTCTCGGAACTGACAGGTACTAATCTGACAATGACACTATTCTCTTCGTAGAACAATTCAAATTCAGTTTAGGTTAGAATCACCACGTTCAGAAACTCTGACTTCTTGGTGTTTTATGTCGAGTGAAAGTAAAAAAGAATAAATTTCACTCAGATGGTTTATATCTGTTTTTTTATTGATGGAGTCATTCTCTTGAAAGATAAAAGCCATTTCTAAGAAAGACCTTTTTGAAAGATGTGATTCTCTTGCAAGAACAGTTGTTGATAGGTAGTTCATTTGGTGGTCACAATCATTGACATGTTTAGCTAAAGCACATCTCTCGGGATGTAGTCCACTATCACTCTTATGAGAAATGATTCCATCCTTCAATAATCTTTTTGTTTGGCCAATATAATTCTTATCGCAATCATGACAAGGGATACTATAAATAACATTAGTAAGTGATAAAAAAGGAATTTTGTCTTTTACTTTTGAATATATTTGTCTTATTGTAATGACTGTTCTATTTGCAATTTTGATGTTTTCAAAAGGTTTAAAAATTCTGGTCAGTTTAGGTGTTATTTCTTTTATATAAGGTAACGAAGCATAAAAAAATTGAAACTTGATTCATATCAGTAACACGTTCATTATGAGAATTGTTATTTTGTCTTATGGTATTATCAACTTCTGTTAAGGATGTGCTAAATAATATTTTTTTAACTAAAGACGGTGGATAAGAATTTTGTAAGAAAAGTTCTTGAAGTTTGTTCAAATTTTTGTTATGGAAAGATATATCAGAAATTTTGAGTACTCTGTCTTCCATTTGTTTCAACAAATTCACTTTCATCGAAAATTTGTGATAAGAAAAGAAATTCAAATACCTTCCTGAACTGCATGGTTTTCTATACCAATCAATCAATATTGTGTTATCAACCAATCGGATAAGTTTTGTATCAAGAAAAGGTACTGAGAGGTCTAAGTCTTCTGTTTCGATTGTGAATTGTATGAATGGGTCGTAGCTATTAAAAGTATCTAAAATTTCTGTTATACCATTTGTTGGTAAAGCTAAAATTATATCATCCACATATTTTTTGATGAAAAATAATTCAAAAGAGAGTACTGGAATCACTGTGTCTAGTAATTCATCCATAACATAAGCTGCAAGAATTGGTGAAATTGAAGATCCCATAGGAGTTCCAAAAGTTTGTCTGAAATATTTTCCATTGAATGAAAAATAGTTGTTTTCAAAGAGGAATCTTATCAAGTTGGAAAAACAATCTTTTTCAATAGTACAGTGTCTATTGATGCGAACCCAATTTTTATCTATTGCGCTAAGGCAAGTATCTAGATAAACATTACTAAAAAGAGAGACAACATCCAAACTGGCAAGAACATAGTTATCTGGTAATTTGATTCTATTAAATTTTTTTGAAAATTCAAAGGAATCTTTGATCGAATAAATATTATCTGAATCATAAGCAATAGACAAAATATTCGTTAAAAAGGAAGCAATTTGTTCTGTAGGAGAACCTATGCAAGCTATATATATATATATATATATATATATATATATATATATATATATATATATATATATATATATATATATATATATATATATGACTATCAGGTACCCGCGAATTTGTCGTCATATAATTTGAATTTTTTTCTATGTTTTTTTGTGTGGTTCCATCTAGCTTGGGCTTTGCCCGCATTCCGTTATTCTGTTATCTCGTTTCCCGTTGTCCATTCATGCCCGTATCCTGTTATCCCGTTATCTCTAGGGTGGCATAATTGATTTGACAGCGGAAGTGGAGCTTCGTGACGAATATTACAAATCCACTAACCCCTTTTACCTCTTGGGGAAAAACAATCAAATAAAATTAAACACAATGCATTTCTTTGTAACAGAGCGCCAAAATACCAATTTTTATGACCCTAACTTGAAAACTAATGGATCCCCTCTCACTTTTTCAGGGGTTGAATTTCAAAAAACACTGGAACATATATCCCCTGATTTGTAATAAATACCTCAAGTAACAATTCCTATGACCCGAACTCAAAAACTAACGGAACCATCATACAAATTTTCACCCCACATTTCACTTCTTTGGAGGTTTCATTTCTAGAAACGCTGAAACATGTTTTTCCTCATTTGTAACAAAGACAAGACCTCAAATTCCAATTTTTATGACACTAACTTAAAAACTAACGGAACCCCGATACAAACTTCTGATCCCCATTCAACCCCCGCCCCCGCCTATTACCCCTTTACGGGTTGAATTTCCTTAAATTCTGAAACAGGTGTTTTTTTCATTCGTAACCAAGACTTCAAACACCAATTTCAATGACCCCAACTCTTTAAATCTAACGGTACTCCTATAAAAACTCTCAACCCCCTTTCCAACCCCTTTGGGGTGGAATTTTAAAAAATCCTGAAAAATGTGTTTTTTATTTGAAGAGAAAAGCCCAGATATAAATCTTAATTGGACTAGCTTCAAAATTAACGGCACTCTAACTTCCATCTGCCTTCTCATCCCCTTTATCACCCTTCAGGAATGGAATGTAAATAAAAACTTTCCTAGTGGTTATCTATGGCATCATAGAAATACGCTGTCCAGCAGTTCGCTCTAGGCGTTGATTGTAAGTGAATCAGTCAGGACATGCAATTATATGTAAAGATATGTGACTAATTTTTCTACATCCATACTCTTCAAGAATCATTGTGAGTTCCTTAGATCAGAAAAACAACCGATATGCATTAGCACTATGAACGTATGATTTGGTAATCGAAAATACCTTTCACAAGGTGGATAATTTCTATTGTGTATCCCCCCCTATTAGCGTCTGATTGAATATATCACTCGTTCATGCCCACCCTTTGTTTCTTCCTTTTTTTTGTGCACTCTCATCAAATCGCGAATTCAAATGGGATATTGATTTGTTTGAAAATATGAACAGCATGTTCATGAAACCAGGTGTAGAATCATCTGCTATTGAAAGATAAACTTTAGTAACTATCTTCCATCATTCAAGATAACCTCTTGGGAGGTATTGATGTTGAGAACGGAAACATTCTCAATTGAATAGGTATCGAATAGAATTTTTTTTCTGAAAATTGGAAAACGAACCGCCAATTTTCTGTTATTCTAACAGATAACAACCACTACTCCGGTTGAAGTCACGCTGGTCATTGAACTACATCTGATAAATAGGTATTGTGGAAGGGCCTCAACTCAAAAAAAAAAATCAGTATCAATTAGATGTAGTTCAATGTTCAGCGTGGCTTCAGCAGGACGAGTAGTTATCTCCGGTTAGATATTACGAAAAAAAGGAATAAATTTTTCACGAGAAAAGAAACAAATTTATATATCTATCGTTGTGGTATATTTTACTCATTCCATTGACATCCAGTGCAAAATCGGCAATTTCTTCCATGTATAAATTGAGTGTGCTCAGAAATTGAGGGTATTGCATTTCGTTTCAGTCCCAGTCATCTTTGACATCAGCAATACATATAATGTTTCATAATGAACTGGTACTTTGCGATGTATCTGGTGGAATAATCTACTATAGAAATAAGCAAACGGAAAAAGCAATTTTCTGAAGTCCGCTTACTTGCATCTCCAATAGTATATCACACTTCATGTTCATTACATGTTCCATATATATGGGGCGAATAAACTGACAGAAAGTTCAAATGTACTGTGAGGAAGTGCCAATGCACAACATACTTCATTGCTATTGGATTTATTTTGTTGTTTGCTAATATTGATTCTCCTTTTTGTTCATCCGATGTGTGTCTCCTCACAGTGTCCACCCTAGTGGTATCTAGTCTTTGAGACCTCATCGTTTGGTCTGTTATAAACGTTGTTCAAATTTTATGCCGAAGGAAAACTCTGCCGATACTGCAATCTAATCGGGTTAGCAGAGTTCTTCATCGGCATAATACCCGAACACAGTTAACAACAAACATGAGAATTAACATTCGTACGGAAAAAATATAATACTGTCAAGAAGCGAGAAAAATTACATATTTATCTATAACGAAGTTACTGAAGAACTAGGCTCAACCTGCAGATACTGTTTAAGACAGATATGAATTCGTTGAGCACTTAGTAGTGAACGTAGGTATGTTTCGAGTAAGAATCTCAATTCCGTCAGTGGCGATTACTCCAGTTCATCTGAGATTTTGCTCTACAAAAGGTGGAGTGGAGACGATTTTGAGATATGTAACTCAGAACCGGGCCCTGATGAAAAATCCATGTTTTCAACATTGCGGAGGGTCAGCGCGGTCCGTCATCTTGGATTGAAAGTACAAATAATACCTCAACGGTTGATCACACGACCATGATTTTCTATGCGAATTTGAAGAAGACTCAATTTCCTACATTTTTTAGAAGTCTGATGTATATATTACAGTGGCGAAAATGTTCATTAAAAAAATCGTCCAACTGCTCGTTTTCCTCATTTCAAGAAATAATTTGTAGCTATTCATCATTCAATCATGATTCTGTGAATTCAAAGTCAACTTATTTCTACACCAATACAAGGAAGAGGAGACGGCGTGTTTTTTCAAGTGCTATCCCCAGTCGGCCGAATCCACTGATGTTTTTTTTTTTCAATTGAGTACGGCTCGTATCATTCCTTCGTTTTTGATATTCCAGGCCGGTTGATATTGATGCCTCGTTGTCAGTGTTATCCCCTAACCCATTTTCCGAACTGAGAATCTGGGCTTCCATCCATGTCATTGTCATCTTCATCGTCGCTCTCGATTATGACATCTCGTGCATTCTTGCATGATTCATCATTTCAGAAACTGCATACAACAGAACACTTCAACACACTTTTCCTGGGCCACATGCATCATCACATCCCCTTTTGCAATTGCATAATATGATATTTAATGAGGTATTTGGGTCAGGTTTCTATGAAATTGTTACTGGAGTGAGTTACCAAGTTTGCAGCCCCAGTCGGATGGATTTTCTTGGATTCCACACCTAGTGATAGTTCTTCAATCAGTAGCATGCAGCGTCCTCCGTTTGTGTTGAATAAGCCAGGTTAATTTTCTTTTTATTGTCGATTATGTGAAACGTTCTTAGTGGACTTCTTCCAAAGCGTACTCCATCGTCTGCGATATCTTCTGCTTTGGCATTATGATCTTCAAAGATGCCAATAACGGCATTGCCTTAAATTTTTTGGGCAAACGAAAAACAATCCTTGGTGGAAGAGGGATAATGTAACCGTATGTAGAAACAGGATGTTTTCTCTTTCATACTATTCGTGGAATACACTCTTTCAGCAAATTTGCCCCTTTCCGGTATGCGAAGGTAGATGTTGGTTTTGGATGATCATAATGCTGTCAGTTGAACTGGAAGATCGGCGTCTTTCCCAACGATAAAAACAGCTTGGGATGAGAGGCAGAAGGAAATTGCTGTATTGGCAGTCAAGACATCAGCATCCTCAGCTGGCTCAACAGTAAAAGCAGTCTGTTCGATTTTGTTTTGTCAGCAATGAAATCAGATGTGCTTAACTTGCGAAGGTAGATGTTGGTTTTGGATGATCATAATGCTGTCAGTTGAACTGGAAGATCGGCGTCTTTCCCAACGATAAAAACAGCTTGGGATGAGAGGCAGAAGGAAATCGCTGTATTGGCAGTCAAGACATCAGCATCCTCAGCTGGCTCAACAGTAAAAGCAGTCTGTTCGATTTTGTTTTGTCAGCAATGAAATCAGATGTGCTTAACTTTTTTCATTGGCCAAAAATTGTTATTGAATAAAAACTTTTTAACAAAAAATTAAACCGACGAAAAAATCAACTGAAAAGCAAAAAATAAAATAAACCTTCTTAGTCTAAATGATAATTGAGCTCCTAAACTGATGTAAGTAACTGATTTTGAGTCGGCGCCAAACAAACAATTATCGAAGATCATGATCTATGAAAGAAGTCATCAAAACGCAGCCGTGCATCTCGCTGCCATCATTTTACGCTTCACCTAATTCAATTGCTAGTTTGTTTGGCGCCGACTCAAAATCAGTTACTTACATTAGTTCAGGAGCTCAATTATCATTTAGACTAAGAAGGTTTATTTTATTTTTTGCTTTTCAGTTGATTTTTTCGTCGGTTTAATTTTTTGTTAAAAAGTTTTTATTTTTTACTTTTCAGTTCCGTATTTCGTCGGTTTGATTTTTTGTTAAAAAGTTTTAATTTTCTAATTTTTTGTGGCTAAAATCTACCAATTAGAACCTACTCGTTTTTTGATTACTTCCAAAATACTTACCTACCCACCTTACTTCAACTATTACCAGTTAAATAATATGATTATCTACTTTTTCTATTTGTTGTAGTATAAACTATTTTCGTTTTTCTGGTTAGTTTATTTTATTACTTTGTATATCATTCCATCTTCTCATAAAATAAACTGATTTTGACGGATATGAAACAAGAATAATGTCAGTAGCGATCTGTCATTGTCAACTACGTATGTATATGCCAATGTTTACTGGTGGAAAATCAATTATCCCCTATTTTTCCACCCGTAAGGGTGGCTAATTTCTCTAGAAATTCAGATATAAGGTATACCCTATCTATTAAAAAAAGAATCATCCAAATCGAAGAACCCAGTACAAAGTTATGCCTGATAGAATCGGTTAACGGACCAGAATTCAGAGGGTGAGTGATCAATATCCTTCATTTCGCTACCCTTAGGGGTGGATTCCATCTCTCAAATTCAAATGGGACCAAATTCGAAGTACACTCTATGTACTGAAGGAAGAATTATCGGAATCGGATGCCTCAGTAAAAAGTTATGCGTTATCATACATAAAAAAAAGATGGAAAAAAAAATACGGGTCGAATAGAGAACCTCCTCCTTTTTGGTTTTGTCGGTTAAAAATGTGAACCGTCAATGCCTCATCAAAAAAAACTTCCGCAGTCATCTGCTTGTTTGTTTAGAGGAGTCTTTCTGCGCTCTTCTTATTTTTCTTGCATTTGAATCGTTGTGATTTTGTACATATTGAAATAGATTAGGTAACATAATGTTATTGTGATGATAATAATATTAATGGAAAAAGTACTTCCTATCCAACATGGCGGACCGCTCCAATCTTGAATTTTTCATCGGGGCCTGGTACAGAATAACATATGTCAAAATAATTTTGTTGCGTTTTACGCATTTTCACATTGCCTTGCACCAACCCTCGAATAATTAATGACAGTTGTCCAGGTATCGTCGTTCAGAACGACTAGAAAAACAATATTGTCAACAACATCTATAAAAACTATATATTCGCCTCCAGAATGTGTTAGCTAGAAGTAATAAAACTACTAGAAGTCACCATCCTGGTTTTATTACGAACAACAAGAGCGGTAGCAGTTTTTCCAGCAACAAAAGTTACAGTCCATTTGAAAACAAAACTCATACTTACAAACATGGTCCAACGACCGGGATATTGATCAAAATATATTCTGAAACCTTCACTGAAGTAGCTATACGAGCATTCGTCGCCGTCAAGGACTGTCCAAAGAAAGTTTCCCAAGCTGTTCAGCTGTGCAGAGAGGAGAAAAGGGCCTTCCCGTGACTTCCGTTTGAGAGACTATCTACCTACATTGTTTTTGATTACCCAAGAGCAACGAACGTCGTTGTCTTTCGTCGCCAGAAGTCAAAGTCAGTATTGTCCTTGCCATTTCCTTTCCTTTTCACAATCGTTTGAAATATATTTAATCTTGATTTTGGTTGTAGTTGTTCGAGAGTTGACATACATTATACTTATAATCCACTGAGTCAAAATGGCTGATATAGACCTATTAGTAAGAAGGAGAGCAGTCATAAAAGGTGAACTAACAATCTTCTCTAAATTCGTCATGAAATTGGCCCCGCCAATAACTGACGAAAATTTATTGCTTGAATTAGAACAACGTTTAGAGCGCACTGCCTCTCTCCTCAATGACTTTGAAGCAGTTCAGTTGGATATTGAATTATTGTCTACTGAGGTAGAATCACAAATTCTAGAACACGAAACATTCGAGCACATTTTTTATACCTCCACCACAAAGGTAAAGAATATTTTGAATTTTTCTAGATTAGATCAAAATAGTAGCGTAGGCAACACGAGCATGACGAATAATTTGGTTTCAACGAGCCCTACTAGTAATATAGGGGCCCCGAGCCTAACTGATCAAGGTATGTCTCAAAATATTAGATTGCCAATGATTGACTTGCCAAAATTTGACGGCAGCTTTGACGTTTGGATAGAATTTGGAGATATTTTCGAATCACTTATCCATAGAAACACTTCAATCAATGATATTCAAAAATTCCATTATCTTCGTTCTGCGTTGGAAGGTGGTGCCAGGCAAGTTATAGCTAGTTTAGAAATTACTTGTGCAAATTATCCAATTGCCTGGGATTTAGTCTCCAACTGATATAACAATTCTAGAATCTTAATACAAAACCACGTAAAAGCTCTATTCAATTTGGCAAAAATTCATAATGAATCTTCTGTCTCTCTTAGAATCCTTACGGATAACGTTAAAAAACATATGCGTGCATTGAAATCATTGAACCAACCTACTGACAATTGGGATACATTGATCATTCTATGAAATTAGATCCCAACACAAACAGGGAATGGGAGGAGAAGAAAGCTTCTTATCCATCACCCAGTTTGGAAAATTCATTCACATTCATGAAAGATCGTGCAGACCTTCTTGAATCCATAGAACATAATTAATGCAGCAATAAAAACTTGAGTAAAACTAAACAAGAGATCAAAAGCAAAACGTTTTTAACCTCAAATCAGTCGAACAAGATTTAAATTTGGTTTTTTGTAAAAATAATCAAATTTTATACAGGATTCCCAATTCATGAAGTTATCTGTCAATGATCGTATTGACAAAACCAAGGCTTTAAAGCTGTGCAAAAATTGTCTAAGATTTGGGCATTTAATAAAACAATGCCATTCCAGTTCTTGTAAACGCTTAAAATCTAGACATCATACCCTTTTACATATCGAAAGTGAAAATAGGACAAATTCTGATCCATCTCCGATAAATAGTGTAAGCGTTAATTTAGCTGCTAGTCATATAACAAAAAAATCATCAGGTCCTTCTTTCAACAGTTCTTCTGCGTGTTATTGATAATGAAAATGAATCTCACATAGCTCGTGCTTTATTTGATCCTGGTAGTCAGAGTAGCTTTGTTACTTCAGAACTTTGTGACATGTTGAATCTTACTAGAAAAAAAGTTGATATCAATGTATCTTGCATAAATGAAAATCTAACCAATATAAAAGCTTCTTGTATGATATGCATACAGTCAAAACACAACTCATTTTCAATGAAACTTTCGTGTCTTGTTGTTCCTCAAATAACTAGCAATCTGCCTAACTTTGAGGTGGACATGAGGTCAATAAAAATACCATCACACATAAAATTGGC
This sequence comes from Gonioctena quinquepunctata, assembly GCA_018342105.1. NCBI lineage: Eukaryota > Metazoa > Arthropoda > Insecta > Coleoptera > Chrysomelidae > Gonioctena > Gonioctena quinquepunctata. Next base: position 12,283 of record JAFIRS010005876.1, on the reverse strand, counting down.
TGACCCCCACTTTAACATTCCTAATGAAATAGATCTACTTTTGGGAGCAGACTGTTTTTGGCAATTTTTGTGTGTTGGACAAATGAAATTAGGGCACCAAGGTCCTATTCTACAGAATACTAGGTTTGGATGGCTAGTATCTGGTCCTATACAATCATTACCGCCCTCAGTAGTACATTGTAACTTTATTCATAATTCTGATAGTCAAATTGACAAGCAAATCAGCAGATTTTGGGAACTTGAAACTTTTTCAAATTTCAAACCTCTTTCTCAGGTTGAAAAAGCATGTGAATCACATTTCTTAGAAACATTTTCACGCAATGAAAATGGTCAATTCGTAGTCACTATACCACTGAAAGATACTCCTCAAAAATTAGGTGACTCCTATGAAACTGCTAAGAAAAGGTTTCACACTCTAGAACGTAAACTCGAAAGGCATCCAGAACATAAAATTGAATATTTCAAATTTATGGATGAATTTCGAATGCTAGGTCACAGGCGTAAAGTAGAAAATAAGGATGAATCAAAAATTGCTTATTATATGCCCCATCATAGTGTTATCAAAGGAAGCAGTTTGACCACACGCTTGCGTGTTGTGTTTGATGCTTCTTGTCCAACAAATACAGGTCTATCTCTCAATGATATTCAGATGATAGGTCCAACTATCCAACCTGATCTTTTCACTGCTCTGATTCGTTACAGAAAATACAATTATGTGATATCAAGTGACATTGAGAAAATGTTTAGAATGTGTTTAGTAAACCCAAGTCAGACATCATTGCAACGAATTCTATGGAGAGATAATATTCAAGATCATATTGATGTTTATGAAATAAATCGCGTAGTTTATGGTACTTCATCTGGTAGTTACCTCGCCATTAGATGTCTATACCAATTAGGGGTTGAATGCACTAACCCACATATATCAAACGTTATTAAAAATCATTTTTATGTTGATGACATGTTGACTGGTGGTGATACAATGAATGAAGTCATTTTCATTGCAAATACAGTGTCTAGTGTGCTTCAGTCAGGTGGTTTCAAGTTGAGAAAATGGGTTTCTAACAGCCCTGATATTCTTGCGGGTATTGATAGTATAGAAAGTACAGATATCCTTGATTTGAGGGATAAGGAAAATATCAAAACATTAGGTTCATTATGGAATGGGAAACTAGATTGTTTTACATACATAAGTGATGATAGGTTTCAGAAACGTGTTACTAAACGCTCTATACTCTCTGAAATATCGCAAATATTCGACCCCCTCGGATTACTTAGTTGTGTTTTAATCATAGCGAAAATTTTGTTACAGGAGCTATGGTCTGAGAAATTAGGATGGGACGATGCACTTCCTAATCACTTGCACACAAATTGGTTATCTTTTCGAGATGAACTAATTCATTTGAACGATATCAAAAAAGATCGACAAATAACTTGTCTGGACTCCATTAGAATAGAATTACACGGGTTTTCAGACAGTTTTCCAAAAGCGTATGGTGCTTGCGTATATATGGAGTCGAAAAATGAAAATGGTGATACTTTTATTAGATTAATTTGCGCCTAATCTAAAGTAGCCCCTCTGAAGGTGCAAACCATTCCCCGGTTGGAGTTGGTCGCTGCTTTGATGTTAGCAAAATTAGTGAATAAAGTAAAATCCGCCTTAGAAATTTCTGCAGACGTTACGTATTGGTGCGACTCCACAATAGTGTTAGATTGGCTAAATATTTTTCCTAATAACTTTCAAGTTTTCGTTGCAAATCGCATTGCTGGTATCCAAGAGTTATCAAATGCTAATGACTGGAGACATGTCTCTACTACAGATAACCCAGCTGACTACGTGATATGAAACCCAGTATGTTACAAAAACTTGATATCTATTGGCACGGGCCAAATTGGTTGATGTTTGATGAGCCTTCATGGCCCTCTAGGCATTCTCCAGAGAAAAATTTACCCGAAATGAAAAGGGATTTAGAATCTCGTAGTATTTGTTCTTCAGCAATCCCTCAAAACTCTAGAATTATTCCATTCGAAATTTTTTCGAATTTGACCCGATTGGAAAGGGTTGTAGCCTACTGTTTGCGATTCGAAGAAAATTGTGGGAAACGTAGTTCTGAGCGAAATTTCTCATATTTGCGTTGTAATGAAATCCGAAAGGCTATTGTTCATATCATAAAAATAGTACAGTTAGAAGGTTTCAGCGCAGAAATACAGACACTGAAAAATAATGAACCTCTTAAAAAAAAAGTAAACTTTTGAAACTAAATCCCTTCTTAGATAGTCAGAACATTTTACGTGTTGGAGGTAGATTGGCTAACTCAGATTTTAGTTTTGACAAAAAAATTCCTATTATATTATCATCAAAACATTGGTTCACCAAGCTCTCATTTGAGAGAGAGCACAAGATTTTGTTACATGCTGGGCCACAGCATTTGTTGAGCTCCATTCGTGAGAAATTCTGGCCACTTTCAGGGCGAAATCTTGCTAGAAAGATAGTACATGAATGTATAATGTGCTTCAAGGTTGAACCTCATACGATAAATCCAATTATGGGAAATTTACCTAGCAGAAGAGTTATTCCTCCTTCACCTTTCAACACTACTGGAGTTGATTATGCAGGCCCGTTTTTCATTAAAGACAAAAAAGGACGAGGCTGTAAAATCACAAAATCATATATAAGTCTATTTATTTGCTTCACTACGCGTGCTATCCACTTGGAACTTGTATCAGACTTAACGAAAGAAGCTTTTTTAGCGGCATTCAGACGTTTTATTGGACGACGAGGAAAACCTGCTCAAGTCTACTCTGATAATGGTACCTCTTTTATTGGTGCAAATAATGAACTAAAAGCTCAGCAAGCAAGGAAATCAAGGCATACCTTGGTCATTTATGCCAGCTCATTTTCCACATTTTGGTGGCCTTTGGGAGGCCGGAGTGAAGTCTATGAAACACCATTTGAAAAGAGTAGCGGGTAATGCCACGTTAACTTTCGAACAATTTTATACTTTGTTGGTTCAGATTGAATGTATTTTAAACTCCCGTCCAATATCTCCCTTATCCTCTGACCCTTCCGATCTTTCCCAATTGACTCCTGGGCATTTTCTAATTGGGCGCCCCCTGATGTTAGCCGCTGACCCGGACTTGACGTATTTACCAGTGAACAGACTATCCCACTTCCAACACATACAGCAAATTCAACGCCACTTTTGGAACAGGTGGTCCTTAGAATATATATATCCGAATTACAGCAGAGGAGCAAGTGGTCTTGAGAACATGGAAAACTGAAGCTTGGCGATCTTGTTTTGATTAAGGAAGACAACCAACCTCCATTGAAGTGGGCGTTAGGAAGAATAGTGCAACTTCATCCTGTCAAGAACAATGTTGCTAGAGTAGTAACCATAAGAACATCAACAGGAACTATTAAACGTGCATTTACTAAAATATGTCCCTTACCCATTGAGAAGCAAAAATTAATGATTTCCTTTTTCTTGTTTATTACTGGATCATTCCAAATATTATTTTGCTGTAATTAAGTTATCTTCATTGTTTTTTCTTATGTTTCCTCTTTTGAAAGTGATACTTTCATTGCCGGGGGCGATGTTGCGTTTTACGCATTTTCACATTGCCTTGCACCAACCCTCAAATAATTGATGACAGTTGTCAGGTATCGTCGTTCAGAACGACTAGAAAAACAATATTGTCAACAACATCTATAAAAACTATATATTCGCCTCCAGAATTTGTTAGCTAGAAGTAATAAAACTACTAGAAGTCACCATCCTGGTTTTATTACGAACAACAAGAGCGGTAGCAGTTTTTCCAGCAACAAAAGTTACAGTCCATTTGAAAACAAAACTCATACTCACAAACAAATTTCTACCCAAGCTTTTCAGTCCCTATTTACTGAATCGGATTGCAACCGCGAAATTCGTGCTCAAGGGGATAACTATATTCACGTGTTTCAACGGCATCGACTGAAGTCAGCGCGCGGCGTACTCTCTTCATGAGTGGGGGATATGGGGTCTTCCCAAGACCTGAAGCGTAGCGGTAGAAATAATGCAGTTTCCGGCGAGCCCAGCCAGCAGCCGTCACGCAATGTGCAGAGAAGCCGAAGCACTTCGAAAGAGTCTGAAACTATTCGGTGAGAGGGTAGGAAGTTGAGTTCCCACCTCGCTGCAGTACATATCTGACTTCCACAGCCAAGAGGAGCATAGCCGCCTGGCCGGAGAAAAAAACGCCAAGCCAGGGGTCCATTCTCGAGGGTGATAGAAAGGAGATTTGCCTGTCGAAAATTCTCCCTGAACTTTCTCTAGGCGCAGTGGGTGCGTATCCTCCATAAATGGGAAAAGCCGGGGAAATGAAAATACCAATAGAATATATGATGAAGTGTTGCGAAATTTTCAGCCAATCGAAACGCACCATATTTATTATCATTTGACATATTTCATATTGACAATTCCATTTCGACCTTCGCGAGAAAGTGTTTCAAATTATGAATTGTTACAATAATGCAACGACTAGAGAAGTATGAAACTTTGGGAGGAACTTATTATCCTCAATTGTATTCCGGGGGGGAAGGAGGGGGGAAGGAGCAGCCAAAGAGAGGCACCAATTGATGCTGGTTGCCGATGACATCATGCTCCACATGTTCTATAACCACCATTGGAAAATTCGAGGAACGACCGTTGGGAGTGACGTCCTCTTCCAAATCTTCCGATAATGGACATTCGAAGTTGCGAGGAGAAAACCGGCCGTTAAGGATGATGTTATGGAACATTCCCGATCACCGTTATTCCAGAACTCTTCGCCGTCCTATATATAGCGGGTCATATGTGAAAGGGGAGTCAGTCAGAAGTCGGCAGTAAACAATTAGTCTTGTGAATATTGTCACGCCCTACTTTGGGCGACCCTGTGAAACCCTGGCCCCCTAACTGTTTAGGTTGCCCACTAATTATCTTTCTTGGCTTGCGAGAGGTTGAAACATTTCACCTGGTATAGTGAAATGGAAAAGTGAAGTGAAAACTATTGTGTTTATTAAAAATATAAGGAGACAAAAAATAACATAATGGTGAATACAAAAATTCTAAGTGAATTGAACAATGACCAATGTGGTATGTACTAAAGAGTAAATGAAAGTAACACTTACATTATTATGAAAACCAAGGGAAGGATATGTGTCATCATGGACTAGCAGCATAAACAGGCACAATAAAAGAAGCCGAGTTAAAAACAATCATTTCAATTTATATAAAAAATGTCATGATTTATTGCGCTGCCTATTGCAGAATCAGCTTTATTGCCATTCAGTATCCAGGAATTGAATTGAAATCATATACCTGGTTAATGAACGGCGATGAACTTTAAATATGCAGGAACTACTGTATTTCTGAATTACTAATAAATAAATAAACTATGGAATTTTTAACTCTGGGCTTAATCATGTTTGAATTTCATTTTCAGGTCCGGTAAATTAATTCTGAATTTTGAAAACGAAATGATTTATATATTTCTATCGGGTGATATTTTTCATACTTGACAATATTGTTATACATTGTAATTGTGAACAAGTATTGAATTGTTAGAGTATTATTGTGTTGTATTCTCATAGTGGAATAAACGGATTAAATTTATCGGCCCAGTTTTTACCCTTAGTTTCGTAACAGTATTCATGATACAAATAACTGCAATGTGTTTTTCATTGTACCTATCTAGAAACCCTATATTTACATGCTAACTTAGCGCACCGAAAGTGGACTTTTTCCGTGCGCCCACACGAAAAAGTTCAGTGCGCTAGTGTCTACTTACATGTAAAAACAAAATAATATGTTATTGACAGTTCTCTAGAAATCGCAAATTGTTTGTATATTTCCTCAGCAATGGGGTAAGTAACGCTTGTTTTGTGACAATATTTGAATTTTTTTGTGGAAATATTTGAAAATGACTCCACCAGAGGAAGGAATATAACGTTAAGGGCAAAAGTAAGTGCAGAATTACTGTTCAAAAAGTCACGTGAGAGATATGGAAACCAGTATCATCTATTTTGCAACTGGCGCCAACAAAAGAAAATTATAAATGTAAGTGATGATATTTACAACAACACAAATTGTACCATAAATATTTCTATTAATAAAAATCAATCAAATACATGTTATTGTTCGTTAATCTTTAAAAATTCATATTTCTTAACAATCTCTGGTTTTTAGGTAGATATAATGAAAAATATCGTCCATTACACGTCCATAAATGCTTTTCCCGTACTTGCACGACCTCGGCTGCGCCTCCCACGGGAACTTGTCGCGCACGCACGGAAAAAGCCTATTTTCTCGACTCCTAATGAAATATTCTATTTTCTAATGACTGACGTTTAATTAGTGCTAGATTCACATGGAAAAAAAAATAAGAATCCAAATAAGCCAAAAATAGAAAATCCTCAGAAACGACACGAGGTCTATCGGTTCAAGATATTTCATAAGATACAGAAGCAAAATTGTTGAAAATCATGACCCCACGAGTGTAGCTAGAGATCAAAGAATAGTTGAACCCATTGAAGAGTTCGATTTGGAAACAAGCAACGTGAGAATGAAACACAAGTCCCAATCTTTCAGTTTGGAATATATATATATATATATATATATATATATATATATTTCTAGAAAAAGTCACCTTAATATTACATTGATATGATATCTCATATTGATCTTTCAGTGGGTGACAGCAGTGGATATTAAATTTAGAAAACAAGAAATTGATGGACCCTCCAAAGAAGTGAGCACTGATTCTGATCATGTTTCGTTGCAGGAGGAGATAACTACAAAACACGACACCATGAAAAAAAAAATTTTGAAACCGATGGTTGGTGGAAAAAAACATCGACCAAAATAGCAAGCTATTTCATGAAAAATAGTGTTGAATTATTAGAAAAAAATAAGACGCGGTTTAACTTTCAAGTGGACTATTATACCGAAAAATTGGAAACCGATGTTATAAATAAGGAGACATTAATGAATAAGAAAATAGAAATAGAGGAGGAGATATTGAAGTAATCAAAAGAGATAGAAACACTGCCGTTGATTCCTCAGAAAGAATGAAAACTTTTTTTCGTCGAATTATTTTTTGTTATGCAGTCATTGAAATGCACTTGCTGATTCAATACATCATTGAATATTGATCGGCTATCAAATCGCCGAATAACCCATCCATTTCATATACGTATCACTTGAATTACAGAATAAGTGACAATGTAGGGATTCGGATTGTACAGAACAATGACAATCAAAAAAAAATTGTTAAATCTATATTATCTGACGTTTCCCTTGAAAAAAGCATGAGAATTATCAGGGAGTAATTACTCTTGACAGATAAGAGAAAACCAATTCAAGAATACACTCACGTTCGATAAAAGAGAAAAGTCATTGGTTTTTCTTGGCTTTTCCATTTCCCAAAATTCGAGAATAGCCGCCCAGAGAGAAAAACACCAAGCCAAAGAGAAACTAAGACAGACTTAGGTGGAAACGTGAGTCAGTCGTACGTATAAGAGTGAATAGGAAACTGTTGGTCACGAGATTGCAATTTGGTTTATTGGTTTTCCCGGGATTCACAGTGAGGTCCTCTTTCGGGTGCCCCGATATTCAATTTTCAATGTCAAGCCAGTTCCGCTCATCAAAGTGTACTGATTCCACATCATTATCCCGCCTTAGTAACCCAGTACGCTAAAGATTTTATGTCGCTGCATAGGAGAAAGGTTGAGCTGAGAAAACACGTAGCCATTGTGACCTTCACAGAAGTTCAGTAAGTTTAAGTATTCTTTAACTCGATCTCCGATCCGAGAAAGTTGACGTCTAGGCAAGCAAACTAGTAGAGGTCAAGCAAAGTCTTCCCTTCTGGTTTCTGGAATCAAACATATTATATCGACCACCTGAGATAACTGGGAAACCATAATTGAGCAGCGTCAAATTGATTGTTTCGGGAAAAGAACCACCATTCGTTTTAGAAATACACGAACATCAGCAAGTGACGGACATTTCCACTGGAGAGCAACCAGAAAAGCGGAAAACATGAAAATCTATCCCTGTCCACCGACAAGTGGAATATTTAAATATGGTATAGCAACACAAATTAGATCCAGAACATGACAACAACTTATCCAGCAAGGAGCTCAAACGGAGTGGCTCTCAAGGGTAAGATGGAACATGAGAGAATTGCCGCTCCAGTTATCTATTTCTGACCGTACCTAAATATTGATATCATTTGAGAAGTATGACACGGGGGGTGGATCAAAGTTTGAATCATCTACATATCATTTGAAGATTGCAGATAAATGGTAAATTTTCCAAAGAACCGTGAATGCGGATCCGTTGCCATGACAGGAAAAAAATATATCAAACACCGAATATATAGCTATGACTTCTCAAAAACTTGTGACAAGCCATTCGAACGGAATGATGTGGAAACAAGGAATGTTAGTTTTCTACTGTCAAGACAAATGTGAAAAAAAATTGGAATGCCAATATTGATTGATTTTGAAAGGAAACTCTTACCAAAGTTATTTTTTCTACTCCCGTATTATAATACGCGAATTGAATATCTGCTTCTGATTAATTAATTTTGTCCATTTTAACACGGATTTCAATTTCGAAACAGATTTTGGCCGATGAAAAAAACACACGTACTTTTTATTATGAAACGTAGTTCTGGCCTATAGAAACACGTACTTGATGGTTTGTTTCTACATTCTTTTCGGGCATTTGATTTCAATCGACATTCGATCACAAGTCGTCAAAATTACCTATAAGTATGTCGAGCAGGGAAGAATTATCTTGTACACCACCAAAAATTCTTGTTTTTATTTTATTTTATTATTCATTGGTCGTAGAAAAAATATTGTATGGAACGATCATGTAATGGATAATAATACACTCGCACACGGTTCACGACACTCGCCTTCGGCTCGTGCAGTAACTTACCTCGTGATCATGTACTGATAGCCATCATTACATGATCACATCATAATATTCTATTATTGTATGGGTTTGACAAATTGAAAATTATCGACATTCTTGTCGAGTGTTTGGACCCATGTGTTGGAAACTGATAATATTATGAAAATCATATTTTTCCCTTCATCATTCACCCATATTCAATCAATATAATGCATACACGCACAACATATTATTACTGTCTCAATTTTGAATACCAATATGCTATAGGAACAGGAACAGATAGGAAGGAAATCCTGATATGTGACTTTCTTCAATACTTCTGAAAGATATCTTTTTGAAACTCAATGAACATTTCGAATGAGAATTATCGTACTGATTTCCATTTTTGATATCATTCCAGAGCAAACAATCGATATTACAAGAAACCATTTGTCCTGGAATAATAGGAGGCAAACTTGACTTTCCTAGATCTGCTTCTTTTGCTTCAATGAAACTGGTTATTTGGTGGGAGGAAGAATTCCATGCCGCTCACAAGAAATCATCAGGATTTCTTCAGAAGACCGAAGATGAATTGGAAAAGAATACAAATGCTGTATCCGAGGTCTGCGAAGAGATGGTGAAGGATTCGGACCCATCAAAATTCGTTAGTTTAATCAGCAAATCTGCTGATCAGTTATTAGGTGCGTTCGAAGAAGCAATTTCATTCCAAATGATACGGTATTCTTTGTTACCGAAAAAATTAATGGAGAGAAACTATTTTGAACAGAACTGTTTATGTTCTCCAAAATTCGTTAATGATCATTATCATTACCTGAACGACCAAATGAATCCATTCGTGTACGTCTTTGGTGGATATAAAGTACAGGTTAAAAACATCAGATATCTAATCATTATATAACCGAAATATCCTGCTACTTCATATTGACTTCAAGGACTATAGGATATAAATATATATATATATATATAAATATATATATATATATATATATATATATATATATTTTGTTTTATTAGGGATATATATATATATATATATATATATATATATCCCTAATAAAACAAAATAATAAAATTTTAACTGAATGGCACACCAAAGAAACTTGGTCAGGCAAGTAATTGGTTTAACTGATCGCGCAATTTCCCTTAGTAGCCCTGAACTGAGATCCTTAACTGTAGAGGAAGTGAGGGGAATATTAATCAATAACAACGTTGGAACTGATTATTGTATGATTTTCTCACAACAGTTACCCGTAAATTTTATTCGGGCCCGAACACACAGCGTGGACTGAGTGTATAATGCCATTTTATAACGAATTACAGTGGTAAAAATTGAAAATATTGTATTTTGTGAACTTCGACAACATTTATAGTAGCGCCTCCCGCGTAATTTCAAGTGACCTGCTCAGAGGAAAATTTCGGCACTTGCCGAATGCAATGCAAATTCAGTCGACAATTGAATAAAGTAGAATGTGAACTGATTGTGTGGTAAATTTACACAGAGTAGATTTTGATCGCATGCTGCCTGAGATATATATTCAATACCAAAGTGAAGAAAACAACTAACCTCGTTATATCCAAACTGGTAGATAAAGTTAGAACTAGTGTACTTCATACTCTGCTTTGAGGCACTTTCCATAATTATCACAAAGTCACTTGAGAGAAACGAACGACACAAACAGTATTGAAGAAGGAAACATTCACATTTGAATATTGTTTTGTGAATAATATCGCGACCATTAACATGATACAGAATAACACGTGAACTGAATACTATTCTAGCATGCACTGTTTACAAAGCTGTCTACGAACGAATTATTGTTGGATTCTACTAGTGTTTTCTGATTGGCTGGTGAATGAAAGATTTCACTAAGCAACCAATTAGAAAATAGAACGCGATATGCACAAGAATTATTTCGAACATTATAACCTTTGTCTTTCAAAAAAAATGCCATTCGATCAAAAAATGTATTATATTATATTAATATTTCTAGTACGGAAACGCCCGGAGCGTTTCCTCATCTTAGATATGCAGAGTGATTGGCGACTCCAGAATCCAACCAGAAATCATATTTACCACTTCATTCATGAATGCGACGAGTGATTTATTTTGTCTTTTATCTTCAAAATACGCCCGGAACAGCTCGGTGTTTAGTTTTAAGAACCAACAAAAGACAAAGACAATAATGTTCAAATGACTTCTTCTGCACATCGTGTACTGTTTTGTCATTGGTTGCTAATTGAGATCTTCCATTCACAAGTCAATTAGGAAACACTGGTAGAAACTGACAATCTATAGTTCGTATACAGTTTTGTAAACCATGCATGAGAGAATCTTGCCTGGCAATAGTGTTCAGTTTACGTGTTATTCTGAATGATCACAATGGTCGCGAAATTATTTTCAAAACAATATTCAATGGCAAATGATTCCATTTCCAATACTGTTTGTGTCGTTTGTTTCTTACAGATGACTTTGTGATAATCATACCTGTAGTGCCTCTAAGCAGAGTATGGAGTCAACTAGTTCTGACTTCATCTACCAAGTTGGATATGACGCGGTTAATTGTTTCCTCCACTATGAAATTGAATATCTATCTCGGGCAGCCTGCAATGAAAATGTTCTCTTTGTGTACATTCACCACACAATCAGTTCAACATTCTACATCATTCGGATGTTGAGTTAAATGTTCATTGCATTTGGCAATTGCCAAAGTTTTTCTCTGAGCAGGTGACCTGAAATTAGGTGGGCGGCACTACCTGGAAACATTTTTTTCTCCAGATTCTCAACTATTGTAATTCGTTATGAAATGGCATTATACACTCGTCATTCACGAGTGTGCAAGAGGTTAGATTACATCCTGTATGGTATCGTTACGAAAATCACAAAAATACCCAGGATACGCCCCTGTGATGGTTACCGATGACATCATGCTCCACATGTTCGATAACCGCCATTGGAAAATTCGAGAAACGGCCGTTACCGATGATGTATTGCTCCAAATGTTTGATAACTGCCATTCGGAGACTTCAGGAAAGAAATCCGACCGTTAGCGATGACGTTATGGAACATTTCCGATCGCCGCTGTTCTGGAAATTTCGGCCGTCCTATATATAGCGGATCATATGCGATAGGCGAGTCAGTTGGACGTCGGCAGTCAGTCAGAAGATAGTCCTGGAAATATTGTTGAGCATTATAATTGTAAACAAGTATTGTATTGTTTGAGTAAACTATTGAGTTATGTTTCAAAGTGTAATAAAACAGATTGAATTTATCGGACTATTTTTGAGCCCCAGTTTCGTAATATTTGATATCGAAAGTGAGAATTTTTAGTGACTATTCGAGGTCAATT
>JAFIRS010005875.1:0-47397 GCA_018342105.1 Gonioctena quinquepunctata | reverse complement strand
ATAGGATCGATAGGATACGATAGGATACGATGGGATACAATAGGATTCGATAGGATACGATACGAAAGGAAACGAAACGATACGATACGATAGGATACGATGGAATACGATAGGATACGATAGTATACGATAGGATACGATAGAATACGATACGAAAGGAAACTAAAGGAAACGAGACTATACGAAACGATACGATACGATAGCATATGATAGGATACAATAGGATACGATACGATAGAATACGATACGATAGGATACGAGGATACGATAGGATACGATAGGATACGATACGATACCGAGACAAGGCTGCTTGTCATTGGTCGGAATTTCAAAAGGGGCGTAACCCTGCAATTCTCAATTGCAATACTTTATTTCGAGTGTTTTCACTCTAGATTTCATTCGAACTTTTTTTCGAATTATACAAAACATATTTTATGAAAAATAATATTTAACATTAATTTGCTGAAATGGGCCAAATGCGGCATTTTACGACACGACCCCCTCCAAAAAGGACGCTCAACGAATGTACCAACCATATTTATCACCAACACAACCACCAACGCCTTTAAAGTGGCTTTTTTTTTCACTTTATTTCAACAGCATCATACATCTTATATGGCACTTCATGCCCAAATACCCCAGAGGGTTAACAGTAATTGGTCCCTATCCTAATTGGGTATAATGTCAACTTAAAACTACTTACTTAAAATTTAAAAAAATTTCAGGTAACAGAACCGAACAGATAAGGATACTCCCCAATCAATCTCAATCATCCTCGAAGAGTAACAATAGATGTATGCCATCTGTAGCCCGGGAATATAGCTGTTTGGCCATCCGTAGCCGGGAATATAGCTGTTTGGCCATCCGTAGCCGGGAATATAGCTGTTTGGCCATCCGTAGCCGGGAATATAGCTGTTTGGCCTTCCGTAGCCGGAAATATAGTTGTTTTTCAAGAAAAACGAACTATAGTGAAAAAAAAAACTTAGGTAAGTTTTAACGAAACGGAACGAAACGGAAAGAAACGAAACAAAACGATACGAAACGATATGATAGGATACGATAGGATACGATACGAAACGAAAGGAAACGATACGCTAGGATACGGTAGGATAATAATAATAATAATAATAATATTCATTTATTTCATCATTTAAATGCACACAGGTTACATAAATGATTAAAAACGTCTAAATTACAGTTACATTGGGAAAGGATAAGTTAACAATTACATGTATATATAAAAATACTAACTAAATAGTTCACACACGTTAAAAAAAATATATATTATCACAAAAAGAAATCATCTAATAAGTGACAACACTTTCTGATTAGGAATTTTGTTAGCTTTGATTTGAAAATATGAACATTGGGGGATGATTCTATATGTATATCAAGTATATTGTAAAACTTACAACCAGTACAATAGAAATTTCTTTGGTACAGCGATGTGCGATGATAATCAGGTTGTAAGAGATTTCTGTGATGGGTGTTATAACAGTGAGTGTTATCTATTGCAAACTTATGTTTATTTAATAAGCTTATATATATAAACGATAAGGATACATAGGATACGATAGGATTCAATAGGATACAACAAAGGAAAAGAACGATAGGATACGATAGAAACGATAGGATACGAAAGGAAACGAACGATACGAAAGATACGATAGATACGATAAAAGGAAACGAAGAGATACGAAACATAAGAAATACAATAGTATTATAAGGTTTTGTCAAGAGTATATAAATAAAAACACTAAATAAATAACTAAATAAACAAATGAGAGGTGAACAATTACAATATAAATATCACTGTTTCACTAGAATATACATAACTATAATTTATTTTTGGTTATAAATTATACTATAAAAAGCGTTTTCCAAGCAGATATTCCTCATGTAATTTGAAAACGAAGCTGTATTTAAGTTTTTTATATCTTCTGGTAGTTTATTAAATAAAATAGGACCATAATAATTTTTCGAAAAACGGCAGTGATTTAGTCTTGTAAATTCAATTTTAATTTGTTGTGATTGTCTGGTGTTATGTGAATGAAAATCGTTTTGATTTAGATATAAGTGAGGATTTTTTTTACATAATTTATGCACGAATAGACGTAAAGAGAAGGTAGTGTAAACATTTTATTATTAATAAATGTTGTTTTAACGTCTTCTTGATAACCCAGTTTGAAGATAACTCGCAAAACTTTTCTTTGCAGTCCAAACACTCTTTTTGCATGAGGTGAGTGCCCCCAAAGTACTAGACCATAAGAGATATGGGACATAAAAAGTGAATGATAAGCAGTGATAATGGTTTCAATAGATGAAATGTCCATTAAACTTCTTATAACATAAATGCTCTTTGCCATTTTTTGCAAATAAAATCTACATGTTTTTCCCAAGAGAGCTTTGGATCCATTTGGAATCCAAGAAATTTGATCGATTCATTTTGATCTACAGGCAGTTGTTTGTGTGTAAACAAGTAATGTTGCGTTTTATTTGTATTCAGTTTTAATTTATTATTTGTCAACCATTTATCAGCATTCGATTCTGCTACTTTCATTTCATTAACTATAGCCTCGTAGTTTGTATTTTGGAGCGTTAAGGATGTGTCGTCAGCAAATTGCGTAATCTCAGAGTCATCATCAGTTTTGAAATCAATCACATAAATTAAGTATAGAATTGGTCCCAAAACCGAACCTTGGTAAACTCCGTTTTTTATTTCTTTGGTATCAGATGCCTTATTATTCAAAAAACGTACTGTCTGTGTTCCGATAGATATGATCTAACTAGGTTAATTGAGTTTTCCTCAAATTTAAACCACTCCAATTTTTAAGCAGGATTTCATGTGACACGCAATCAAATGCCGCCTGAAGATCGCAGAACACTGTTCCTGTGTGGACACGTTTCTGAAATCCTATGACGATCTTATCTACCAGCTGCATTACAGCGTCTGTGGTTGATTTTCCGTTCCGGAAACCATATTGGTAATCTGGAATGATGTTATGTACCTCAAAGTGTTCTACTAACTGCGATTTCAGAGCAGCTTCAAATATTTTACCGACTGCGGGAAGTATTGAGATGGGTCTTAGTTTACACAATTCTTCTGCATTTTTTTCTTTTGGTATTGGGATCACTTTTGTAATTTTAAGGCAATCAGGAAAAGTTCCGCATTTTATGGCTTCGTTTATCAGCTTTGTTAAGGGTGAGATTATGATATTTTTGATTATTTTTATTAAAAAGATATTTAGCTCATAATAGTCAGCACTGGTTTTATTTTTCATTTTATTTAGAATACGATACGATATGATACGATAGGATACGATAGGATACGATACGATACCATACGATACGATACGAGACCGTGACGAGGCGACTCGCCATTGGTCGGAATTTCAAAAGGGGCGTAACCCTGCAATTCTCAATTACAATACTTTATTTCGAGTGTTTGCACTCTAGATTTCATTCGAACTTTTTTTCGAATTATACAAAATATATTTTATGAAAAATAATATTCAACATTAATTTGCTGAAATGGGCCAAATGCGGCATTTCACGACACGACCCCCTCCAAAAAGGACGCTTAACAAATGTACCAACCATATTTATCACCAACACAACCACCAACGCCTTGAAAGAGGCTTTTTTTCACTTTATTTCAACAGCATCATACATCTTATATAGCACTTTATGCCCAAATACCCCAGAGGGTTAACAGTAATTGGTCCCTATCCTAATTGGGTATAATGTTAACGTAAAACTACTCACTTAAAATTTCAAATTTTTTCAGGTAACAGAACCGAACAGATAAGGATACTCCTCAATCAATCTCAATCATCCTCGAAAAGTGACAATAGATGTATGCCATCCGTAGCGGGGATTATAGCTGTTTGGCCATGCGTAGCCGGGAATATATCAATCAATCAATATATACTTTATTGTCTGAAGAGTTGATTCTTATTGACAAAGCATGAAAATAGAAAAAAAATAAGAAATGTATAGATAATTAGATACGTGAATGTCAAATGGATAAAATGTACAACATAAAAGATAAATATTACATATATGAATAAAAAACATATTGTCAATCTCCTTTAAAAAAGAAGGACTATTGAAACAACACATTATAAAATACGATGTCATTAACAAAAGGGTAACTAACAATTACCACCCTTGAGATTTAACAGTAGTCTTTTATAATAAATCAAAACGTATAAGATAAAAAATACAATAAAATAAATGAATGTCAAGTAGATAAAATGTACGAACATAAAAGATAAATATTACATATATAAATAAAAAACATATTGTCAATCTACTTTAAAAAAGAAGGACTATTGAAACAACACACTATAAACACATTATAAACAAACACATTATAGCTGTTTGGCCATCCGTAGCCAGGAATATAGCTGTTCGGCCTTCCGTAGCCGGGAATATAGTTGTTTTTTAGAGAAAACGAACTATAGTGAAAAAAAACTCAGGTAAGTTTTAAAACGAAACGAGATAGGATAGATAGGATACGATAGAAACGATACAAAACGAAAGGAAACAAAGGAAACGATACTATACGATACGATGGGATACGATAGGATACGATAGGATAATAATAATAATAATAATAATAATAATAATATTAATAATAATAATAATATTGATTTATTTCATCATTTAAATGCACACAGGTTACATAAATGATTGAAAAAGTCAAAATTACTTTTGGGAAAGGAATTAAAATTACATGTATATAAA
The DNA here is from genome assembly GCA_018342105.1 of Gonioctena quinquepunctata. Taxonomy (NCBI): domain Eukaryota; kingdom Metazoa; phylum Arthropoda; class Insecta; order Coleoptera; family Chrysomelidae; genus Gonioctena; species Gonioctena quinquepunctata. The sequence continues at coordinate 42,648 of JAFIRS010005875.1, read as the reverse complement.
AAATACTAACTAAATAGTTCACACACGTTAAAAAATATATATTATCACCAAAAGAAATCGTCTAATAAGTAACAACACTTTCTGATTAGGAATTTTGTTAGCTTTGATTTGAAAATATGAACATTGGGGGATGATTTTATATGTATATCAAGTATATTGTAAAACTTACAACCAGTACAATAGAAGTTTCTTTGGTACAGCGATGTGCGATGATAATCAGGTTGTAAGAGATTTCTGTGACGGGTGTTATAACAGTGAGTGTTATCTATTGCAAACTTATGTTTATTCTTATAGATGTAAGTGCAAGCTTCCAGTATATTTAAACGATAGGATACGATAGGATACGATAGGATTCAATAGGATACGATACGAAAGGAAACGAAAGGAAAGAAACGAGACGATACGAAACGATACGATACGAAACGATACGATAGGATACGATAGGACACGATAGGATACGATAGGATACGATACGAAAGGAAACGAGACGATACGAAACGATACGATAAATTACGATAGGATACGATACAATACGATAGAATACGATACGATAGGATACGATACGATAGGATACGATAGGATACGATAGGATACGATACGATACCATACGATACGAGACCGAGACGAGGCGGCTCGCTATTGGTCGGAATTTCAAAAGAGGAGTAACCCTGCAATTCTCAATTACAATACTTCATTTCGAGTGTTTTCACTCTAGATTTCATTCGAACTTTTTTTCGAATTATACAAAATATATTTTATGAAAAATAATATTCAACATTAATTTGCTGAAATGGGCCAAATTCGGCATTTCACGACACGACCCCCTCCAAAAAGGACGCTCAACAAATGTACCAACCATATTTATCACCAACACAACCACCAACGCCTTAAAAGAGGCTTTTTTTTCACTTTATTTCAACAGCATCATACATCTTATATGGCACTTCATGCCCAAATACCCCAGAGGGTTAACAGTAATTGGTCCCTATCCTAATTGGGTATGATGTTAACTTAAAACTACTTACTTAAAATTTCACATTTTTGCAGTAACAGAACCGAACAGATAAGGATACTCCTCAATCATCCTCGAAGAGTGACAATAGATGTATGCCATCCGTAGCGGGGAATATAGCTGTTTGGCCATCAGTAGCCGGGAATATAGCTGTTTGGCCATCCGTAGCTGGGAATATAGCTGTTCGGCCTTCCGTAGCCGGGAATATAGTTGTTTTTCAAGGAAAACGAACTATAGTGAAAAAAAAACTTAGGTACGTTTTAACGAAACGGAACGAAACGAAACAAAACGATACGAAACGATATGATAGGATACGATAGGATACGATACTGAAACGATACAAAACGAAAGGAAACGATACGATAGGATACGATAGGATAATAATAATAATAATAATAATATTTATGTATTTCATCATTTAAATGCACACAGGTTACATAAATGATTAAAAACGTCAAAATTACAGTTACATTGGGAAAGGATAAGTTAACAATTACATGTATATATAAAAATACTAACTAAATAGTTCACACACGTTAAAAAAATATATATTATCACAAAAAGAAATCATCTAATGAGTAACAACACTTTCTGATTAGGAATTTTGTTAGCTTTGATTTGAAAATATGAACATTGGGGGATGATTCTATATGTATATCAAGTATATTGTAAAACTTACAACCAGTACAATAGAAGTTTCTTTGGTACAGCGATGTGCGATGATAATCAGGTTGTAAGAGATTTCTGTGACGGGTGTTATAACAGTGAGTGTTATCTATTGCAAACTTATGTTTATTCTTATAGATGTAAGTGCAAGCTTCCCGTATATATAAACGATAGGATTCGATAGGATACGATAGGATTCAATAGGATACGATACGAAGGAAACAAAAGGAAACGAAAGGAAACGAAAGGAAACGAAAGGAAACGAGACGATACGACACGATACGAAACGATACGATAGGATACGATAGGATACGATAGGATACGATACAAAAGGAAACGAGACGATACGAAACGATACGATAGGATACGATAGGATATGATATGATACAATACGATAGAATACGAAACGATAGGATAGGATACGATATGATACGATACCATATGATACGATACGATACGAGACCGAGACGAGGCGGTTCGCCATTGGTCGGAATTTCAAAAGGGGCGTAACCCTGCAATTCTCAATTACAATACTTTATTTCGGGTGTTTTCACTCTAGATTTCATTCGAACTTTTTTCGAATTATACAAAATATATTTTATGAAAAATAATATTTAACATTAATTTGCTGAAATGGGCCAAATGCGGCATTTTACGACACGGCCCTCTATAAAAAGGACGCTTAGCAAATGTACCAACCATATTTATCACCAACACAACCACCAACGCCTTAAAAGAGGTTTTTTTTTCACTTTATTTCAACAGCATCATACATCTTATATGGCACTTCATGCCCAAATACCCCAGAGGGTTAACAGTAATTGGTCCCTATCCTAATTGGGTATAATGTTAACTTAAAACTACTTACTTAAAATTTCAAATTTTTTCAGGTAACAGAACCGAACAGATAAGGATACTCCTCAATCATCCTCGAAGAGTGACAATAGATGTATGCCATCCGTAGCGGGGAATATAGCTGTTTGGCCATCCGTAGCCGGGAATATAGCTGTTTGGTCATCCGTAGCCGGGAATATAGCTGTTCGGCCTTCCGTAGCCGGGAATATAGTTGTTTTTTAAGGAAAACGAACTATAGTGAAAAAAAAACTCAGGTAAGTTTTAACGAAACGGATCGAAACGAAACAAAACGATACGAAACAATATGATAGGATACGATAGGATACGATAGGATACAATACGAAACGATACAAAACGAAAGGAAACGATACGATAGGATACGATAGGATACGATAGGATAATAATAATAATATTTATTCATTTCATCATTTAAATGCACACAGGTTACATAAATGATTAAAAACGTCAAAATTACAGTTACATTGGGGAAGGATAAGTTAACAATTACATGTATATATAAAAATACTAACTAAATAGTTCACACACGTTAAAAAAATATATATTATCACCAAAAGAAATCATCTAATAAGTAACAACACTTTCTGATTAGGAATTTTGTTAGCTTTGATGATTTGAAAATATGAACATTGGGGGATCATTTAATATGTATATCAAGTATATTGTGAAACTTACAACCAGTACAATAGAAGTTTCTTTGGTACAGCGATGTGCGATGATAATCAGATTGTAAGAGATTTCTGTGACGGGTGTTATAACAGTGAGTGTTATCTATTGCAAACTTATGTTCATTCTCATAGATGTAAGTGCAAGCTTCCAGTATATATAAACGATAGGATACGATAGGATACGATAGGATACGATAGGATACGATGGGATACGATAGGATTCGATAGGATAAGAAACGAAAGGAAACTAAATGAAACAAAAGGAAACGAGGACGATACGAAACGATACGATAGGATACGATGGGTTACGATAGGATACGATAGGATAAGGATACGAAAGGAAACGAAAGGAAACAAAAGGAAACCGAGACGATACGAAACGATACGATACGATTGCATACGATAGGATACGATAGGATACGATACGATAGAATACGATACGATAGGATACGATAGGATACATACGATACGATACCGAGACGAGACAAGGCGGCTCGCCATTGGTCGGAATTTCAAAAGGGGCGTAACCCTGCAATACTCAATTACAATACTTTATTTCGAGTGTTTTCACTCTAGATTTCATTCGAACTTTTTTTCGAATTATACATAATATATTTTATGAAAAATAATATTTAACAGTAATTTGCTGAAATGGGCCAAATGCGGGATTTCACGACACGACCCCCTCCAAAAAGGACGCTTAACGAATGTACCAACCATATTTATCACCAACACAACCACCAACGCCTTAAAAGTGGCTTTTTTTTTCACTTTATTTCAACAGCATCATACATCTTATATGGCACTCCATGCCCAAATACCCCAGAGGGTTAACAGTAATTGGTCCCTATCCTAATTGGGTATAATGTTAACTTAAAACTACTTACTTAAAATTTCAAATTTTTTCAGGTAACAGAACCGAACAGATAAGGATACTCCTCAATCAATCTCAATCATCCTCGAAGAGTAACAATAGATGTATGCCATCCGTATGCCATCCGTAGCCAGGAATATAGCTGTTTGGCCATCCGTAGCCGGGAATATAGCTGTTTGGCCATCCGTAGCCGGGAATATAGCTGTTTGGCCTTCCGTAGCCGGGAATATAGTTGTTTTTTAAGAAAAACGAACTATAGTGAAAAAGAAACCTAGGTAAGTTTTAACGAACCGAAACGAAACAAAACGATATGATAGGATACGATAGGATACGAAACGATACAAAACGAAAGGAAACGGAAGGAAACGAAAGGAAACGAAATGAAATGAAACGAGACGATACGAAACAATACGATACGATAGGATACGATAGGATACTATAGGAAACGATACGAAAGGAAACGAAACGAGACGAAACGATACGATAGGATACGATACGATAGGTTACGATACAATAGGTTACGATACGATATGATTCGATGATACGATACGATATGATTCGATGATACGATAATACGATAAGATACGATATGATACGAGACGAAACGAGACGAGGTGGCTCGTTATTGGTCGGAATTTCAAAAAGGGCGTAACCCTGCAATTTGCAATTACAATACTTCATTTCGAGTGTTTTCACTCTAGATTTCATTTGAACTTTTTTTCGAATTATACAAAATATAATAATAATAATAATAATAAATGATATTTATTGAACCAAGTAAATTACTTGATTCAACAGGCTATTGACCTAGGTCCTTCTGCCTATTGTAATTATATAACACAATTGAAACCTTAAATAATTGAATATAAGCTATAAATAGATTGATAAAAAAAAAAAAAAAAAACGAATTGTAGAGTCAGAAGTGATATATACACATATAAACACAATCATATACGATACGAAAGGAAACGAGACGATACGAAACGATACGATAGGATACGATAGGATACGATACAATACGATAGAATACGATAGGATACGATAGGATACGATACGATACGATACGATCGATACCATACGATGCGATACGATACCATACGATAAGATACGAGACCGAGACGAGGCGGTTCGCCATTGGTCGGAATTTCAAAAGGGGCGTAACCCTGCAATTCTCAATTACAATACTTTATTTCGAGTGTTTTCACTCTAGATTTCATTCGAACTTTTTTTTGAATTATAATAAATATATTTTATGAAAAATAATATTTAACATTAATATGCTGAAATGTGCCAAATGCGGCATTTCACGACACGACCCCCTCCAAAAAGGACGCTTAACAAATGTACCAACCATATTTATCACCAACACAACCACCAACGCCTTAAAAGAGTTTTTTTTTCACTTTATTTCAACAGCATCATACATCTTATATGGCACTTCATGCCCAAATACCCCAGAGGGTTAACAGTAATTGGTCCCTATCCTAATTGGGTATAATGTTAACTTAAAACTACTTACTTGAAATTTCAAATGTTTTCAGGTAACAGAACCGAACAGATAAGGATACTCCTCACTCAATCTCAATCATCCTCGAAGAGTGACAATAGATGTATGCCATCCGTAGCGGAGAATATAGCTGTTTGGCCATCCGTAGCGGGGAATATAGCTGTTTGGCCATCTGTAGCGGGGAATATAGCTGTCCGGCCTTCCGTAGCCGGGAATATAGTTGTTTTTTAAGGAAAACGAACTATAGTGAAAAAAAAACTTAGGTAAGTTTAACAAGAGAACGGATCAGAAACGAAACAAATGATACGAACGATATGATAGGATACGATAGGATACATGGGATACGATAATAAACGATACAAAACGAAAGGAAACGAAAGGAAACATACGTAATAGCAGTACGATAGGATACGATAAGATAATAATAATAATAATAATAATATAATATTTATTTATTTCATCATTTAATCACACAGTTACATAAATGATTAAAACGTCAAAATTACAGTTACATTGGGAAAGGATAAGTTAACAATTACATGTATATATAAAAATACTAACTAAATAGTTCACACACGTTAAAAAAAATATATATTATCACAAAAAGAAATCATCTAATAAGTAACAACACTTTCTGATTAGGAATTTTGTTAGCTTTGATTTGAAAATATGAACATTGGGGGATTTTATATGTATATCAAGTATCAATCAAATATACTTTATTGTCCGAAGATAGATACATCTCATTGACAAAGTCTGGAATCCTAAATTTAAAAGGTAAAAGGTACAAAGGTAAAAAGGCAAAAAGTTAATAGTGCCAATATACACACAAACGTTAACAACAGTTTTTTGACAATACACAAGATAGTAAATAAATAATACAAATAAAAGATTAGGGTCGACATTAACTAATGATTTAAAAATAAAATGGAAAATCTAAAAGGTTGCATCTTACTTGATCACATTAATTACAGTCTAAGTTAAATTGATCTTCGTAAAATTCCTCTGTAGTATAATAGGCCCTCACAACCAAGAACTCTTTCACTTCTTTTCGGAATCTAAATACACTTTGTATTTCTTTTAAATTGCTGGGTAGGTGATTAAATAATTTTTTGCTCTTGTAAATAAGGGAATTTTGAGTAAGAGCTGACGTAGGGACGGGTAGAGCAATATGGTGTCTTAAACGTGTATTATATACTGAAGAGTTGTTTATTTCATTTCTGTATTTCTTGTGAATTAGACATACTGTCTCTAAAATGAAAAGACCTGCTAGTGTTAAAATCCTTTGCTCTAAAAACAATGGTCTACATGAATCGCGGCATTTGGCTTTACATAAACATCTAATGGCTCTTTTTTGGAGGGTAAAGACGCTTTCAAACAGTTGATGCGAACATATACCCCAAAAGCATATGCCATAGCGTAGATGTGACTCTACTAATGAAAAATAAACCTTCCTAGCATTAGCAATATCCAGTTCGTGAGAAACACTACGTACGCAAAGCAACCCGATGCTAATCTTTTGCACAACTTGTTAATATGGCTTTCGAATCTTAACTTTTCATCAATAAGTAATCCCAAAAACTTATTTTCCGCGGCATTGCTAATTATTCCATCATCTAATGAAACCTCCCTGATGTTACATCTGAATGATACGATGTTCGTTTTGTTGACATTGAATGATAGGAGATTTGCATCGCACCACTCTTTCACCCTTATTACATCCACACTGATGTGATCGAATAGATCGGTAATTGATTTATCATGCCATAGGATAGTGGTGTCATCCGCAAACATTGTTAATTTACCCTGGATGTCCAACTGATTCAGATCGTTGACATACAACAAGAATAACAGAGGTCCCAGAACCGAGCCCTGTGGGACACCAGAGTTGACAGCACATTCATTGGATTCAATTCCATTAAGTGAGACATTTTGGCGACGTTCAGTTAAGTAAGATCTAAACCAAGACAATGCATTGCCTCTGAATCCATATATTTCAAGTTTTTTCAGCAGTATTCTGTGATTTACGCAGTCAAACGCCTTAGATAAGTCACAAAAAACTGCCGCAGCTGCCTCTCTATCATTCAGATTAAGGTAAAGATTTTCTAGAAAGGGAAAAATTGCATCATTTGTGCTTTTTGAGGATTGGAAGCCAAACTGATTGGAACTTAGTATGTTAAACTTGATCAGGAAGGATGATACCCTTATTTTCACCAGTTTTTCTATTATTTTTGATAGGATTGGTAGCAGGGATATCGGTCTAAAATTGGCAGGGACATCATGATCTCCTCCTTTATATAATGGAATTACTGTGGCAATTTTAAACAGGCGGAAATGATCCTTGGGAGAATGAAATATTAATTGCCTCTGCCAAAATTTGTATTGCACCATCCGGCAATTTATCAATTATTCTGAGAGAAGATCATCCCACCCAGAAGAAACTTTGTTTTATTTCTCTGAAAATTAATTTTATTTCCTGAATGTCCGTGGGTTCAAAAAGAAAGAATCTTGAACAGATATTTTTTTTAAGTATATCATTGGATCAGTTTTCACAGTAATATTCTCAGATAGTTTTGCTGCCACTGAACAATAGGAGGAGTTCAGTTCGTCAGAGCTCAAGTTTGTTTTTGGTGGGTTTGCTTTAGGTTTTCCTCTTAGTTCATTGATAATGGCCCATGTTTCCCTTTGATTATCTGCAGATTGAGCTATTCTGCTTGAATAGTATGTGTTTTTTGCTTTTTTAATAACTGTCCTGTAAATGTTTCTGTATCTGTTAAAGTAATTAGTGAAATATACGTTGTCATTGGTGACATGTTTTCTAATTTGATGAAGCGCACGCATGTTTTTGGCTGAGGTTCTAAGTCCTTTGGTTATCCACGGTTTATTTTGTTTCTCTTTCAAAATTCGAATGGGGAATGTCCTGTTGAAGATTGTCTTTACCACTTTATGAAATTCGTCCAAGGGATCGTCACTTAACAAAATGCTACACCAATCTGCATCTGCACAGAGTTGTGAGAACCTATTAAAATTACTTTTACTGAGGATTCTACCTTTACGTGAGGTTTTTTGAGATTTTTTTTTAATGGTATTTTACAAAAAATGGCCTCATGGTCAGATAGACCAGAATTTACAACAAAACAACTAGTACTATTTATATTTGTACAAATATAATCAATGATTGTGGCGGAGGAGTTTGAGATTCTTGTTGGTGAATCTACATGCATGCATAAGTTGAAGGAGTCTAGCAGGGTTGATAATAGTTGTGTATTTGAGGATGTTTTTTCTAGATAGTTGATATTCAAATCCCCTGCTAGAATTATATTAGCATTAATGGGTATTAGGTATAAAAGAATTTCCATCCTCTCTAAAAGATACTAATGTCACTGTGGGAGGCCTGTAGAAACACAATACAAAAGATTCAGTTCTGGGCAGTGAATTATAGAAAATTCAAACTCTCTCTCCACTAGTAAGTGATTAAATCTATCAACATTGATGAAACTACATACTAGTTCTTCGTTCACTAAAGCTAAAGTTCCTCCATGAGTAGATCTTATGCGACTATACTTTGAAATTAACTTATAATGAGGCACATATAGAGGTTCTTCCGGTTTCAACCAATGTTCAGTAGAAGTATTAAATCCGGATATTTATAGTTATCTAATAGTAAATTCAATTCATCTACCTTGTTTCTCACCGACTGAATGTTTAGTAAAATCACAGTGATGTCAGTGTCTTTTTTGTTGGCTCTAAAAAAGAATCAGATGAAGTATTATTCAACATGTTGTCATCCTCGCCTGAAGGTGAGGGATATGAAGGTAGCTGATGATTAGTGAGATTTTTGGTGGTTTGGAGGTATGATACCTCTTTGCTCGACTGCATTATCACATCCATGCGAGATATTATAGCCTTAGATAGGAAGAAGACTCCTCTCCTATTCAAGCTTGGTAGATAGCGACTTGTATTGAAGTTAGATCTTCTCAAAGAATTGTTACATTCCAGTAAATGATGATGTAGATGCACCTGATGCAGTGCTTTGAAGAAATCTAGGTTGTTATTGTATATATCATCATTGTAAATATTCCTGTAACCGTAACGATAAGGTTCGGTGATTATAATCGAGTTTGTGTGAGTTGATTTGTCAAGGAATTCTTCTTTTAGGTTGCGCATGATTTCATTTGGCCACAGAATCACTAGGTCATCTTTAGTGAAGTGAGCTGCATTTTGTCTGCTGTCTCAATTAATACTTTATTATTTGCATTGGGTTTTATTATTGACTGAATCAGATATACCTCATTAGTTAATCTATTTAAAACTTCCGCTAAATTTTTGCCATACTGATTGGCTATTATCAAAATTTTTCCTTTTCTTATGGAGGCTTTATCATTACAGTTAGCGAGTTTCCTGGTGGTGCAATTATCCTTACTTACTTACTGTTGTATTCGTTCGTCTATTGGCTTGACTTGGGTTTTTTGGTATAGCATAGGGTTGGAAGGGTTGTGTAGCGGGTTATTAGGGTGACGCATCTTGGTAATCTTCCGCAATGAAGATGTTTCGGCAACTCTCAGATTGTTTAAAGCTCTGTTTCTACAGTTTAAGAAAATCATGTGTCCATATTCAATCATGGGCGGCATATCATCTTGTAGATCTGGCTTGCTTGTATTTATGTTGATACCACTTCCTCTGTACGTGAGATTTCGAAGTGTTTGGCTCTTGCTATGATGTTTTCTTTTAATTTGAGTATGTGCATTAAAATTAAGTTTATTATCGAACTTAATGCCCAGATAATTAATCATTGTTTCGGGTTGAATATTGTGATTTTGCATTGTGAGAAAGGGGGATGCTGGAGTTGGATGATGATTGAAAAGGATGAAGTGGGATTTATCAGGATTAGGTTTGAGTCTCCATTTGTTAAACCAGGAGGAAGTGGAGTCAACTAGTTCTTGGAGGTTATCAGTGATTTTCTGTGTTGTTCTTTCATGGACTATCAGAGCGGTGTCATCTGCATATTGTAGGAGGTATGAGGAGCTATCAAAGTGTTCTGGGTCTTGGTGTTGGTGGTTATAAATGTCCGCACAAAATAGGTTATACAAAATAGGGAGAGGGTGATCCTTGAGGAAGTCCTTGGTGTGGTGTAAATTCTCTTGAGGTAGCATTAGAAACTTTAACCTTCAGTTTCCGGTTTCTTAGTAGGTCTCGAAGGATAAAGATAATATACTTGGGGCAGTTTATCAGGAAAGCTTGTACAGTAAGCCCTTGTGCCAGACACTATCGAAGCTTTATTTATGTCCAAGAATAACGCCCCAGTCTTTTTTTCTGTTCAACTTGGAGGCTTCAATATTGTTGGTCAAAATAGTGAGAGGGTGTGCTGTTGAGTGATGTGTTTTAAATCCAAACTGATAGCCTGGTATTGTGCTTCCTATAGATGTTTCCAATCGGTTTTAATATCTTTTTCCCGGTTTTGGCTAACACTGGCAACAGTGATTGGTCTGTAATTTTGAGGTTTTGTAGAATCTGTACACACTTTTGAATTGTTATAATTATTCCTGATTTCCATTGTTTTGGGATGTAGTGATATTTTAAGCAGTATTCGTATATACGGATGATGTACTTGTGTATTTGCTCGTCCAATTTTCTCAACGTTTTTTTTTTAAAGGTCATGTCCGGCTTGTACTTTTGCCTTGGTTGATGATATCATAATATTCATCTTCTTCAATGGGATGTTCTTCTTGTGGGGTTCAGCTGCAAAGTATTGTTCAAACCATGTATTGACATTTTCAAAGTGGGTGTTGTCAAAGTTTGGGTGTTGAGCTTCTGTATATGAGGATTCAAAGTGATCACCAAAAACATTTGCTTTTTTCTACTGGGGTTCTATATATTTCATTGTTAATTTCAATTGGCTTACTGTTGCACATTGATTTGTTTTGTATTTTGACAGCTTTTAATTTCATGCCAATATGTTTGTCCTTTTTTCCTGTTTATGGCTTCACAAGTGTCCATCAATTTGCTTATTCGGAATTCTTCTATTAATTTTTGAGTATTCTTATTAAATTTGTTTAATTCTGCTTTGAGGTTTTCATTACCAGTAAGTTTATATTCTCGATACATTTTTCTCTTTCTCTTAATGAGGCTAATGATAAAGGGTGGTAATTCATGGGTATAGTATATCTGTTTTGTTTTTGGTGTGTTTCCCAACACAAGTTCAACAAGTTTTTCATTGAAGTTGTTTATCAGTAGCTCTGTCAGTGCTTGTCTCTCTGTTGCTTCCAGGTAGTTCAGCATATCCTCATTAATCTTCTGTGTATTAGTTTTCCGGAAGTTGTATTTCATAGTTTCGTTTTCTTCCTCACCTGATTGGTTGAGATCAATTGTGATCACCAGTCCCAAATGGTCTGAACCTAAATCTGGAGTTTCTTTAACTTGGATAATGTTTGGTGTGAGATTCTCTGTGTGAACGATAACATCTGGTGTTGAGTCCTGATTATTAGGCATTATGAAGGTAGGAGCCGTTTCTACCTTTTTGAAATTAGAGTTTTGTAGAAAATTATTCAGTTGTCTTCTTTTATATCTGTTGTTCGCATTGAAATCTCCGATTATTATTGAGTAGCGGTGCAGACATGCCTGGGTGAAGACATTCTCTTCGAGTCTGGAGTTCGGATGAAAATACACCAAAAATATATGAAGTTTGTCGTTCCGGAATGGTATAGTGAAATGAAGACATTCACTAAGCTGGTAGTTAATTGCTGGTGAGTTTGCTTTACCAATTTTCAAATGTGGTTTTGCTTGGACAAGTGAACCCCCTCCCAATTTCTGTATGTTGTATTACTGTCATTTTTGGTCTTCGCTTCTACAAACAGGGTGCAGTCGATATTGTTGTTTTCAATATAATGATTTATTATTTGTTTTTTTCTGGGGTAGCTATTTATGTTACAGTAGATGAACTTAGCTTGCATTGGACTGAACATACTGGACATTATTTTCGCTGTTTGTTTTCAATATAGATGGTTCATCTGAGTCAAGTTCAAAAATCAAAATGTACACACGACTCCCAGAAAAAACTGCTTGTGAGTCCACGTTAAAGTTATCCACAAACTTTCGTCTCAGTTTATGAAGGAGTTCAATTCTGTTAATGTTTGTTGGATTGTTCAATTCTTCAATATATGTGTTTATTATCATGTCATGTATTGTGACTGGGTTGTGTATTCTTGATTTCTTCTTGTCTGGCTCAATTTCATGGGATTTTTTGTTAAGAGACTTTATTCTGACATTCGGTATTCCCTCAATTGGCGCCGTGGGTCTCTTTGGCATTTGAATGACCACGCTTGTGTTCCTCGGAACCACATCCCTGACATTTTGGTGGTAGGTTTGATGTACATTTATTAAGATGATGTGCTCCAAGGCATTTGGAGCATTTCGGGGGAGTGTTGCATGATTCAGTAGGATGGGAATAAAGTAGGCATTTGCCGCATGGCATAGGAGTTGGAGGTGGAGGTTTGCTGGGGTATACTGGGTAGTGGCGGTATTTGAAGTAGAATCCATCTTTCAAGAGAGTTTCAGATGTGTTCTGAGAGCCAGTTATAATTCGGATAAGGGTTGTAGGTTGTTGAGTTGCTTGTGATGTGATTCTTCTGCAGAAACGGTGTTCTATATTTATTTTGGTCAGATGTTGACTGACCATATCGTCTGTAATTTCCAATTCAACTGAGGCTATGACAACTAAGAAGCTTGTAGTATGGGAGGAGATTGGAGGTTTGTTATTTGTGGTAGTTTCCTTAAAATTGGTAATCCTCTTCAGGGCCACCAATTTTTTTAGAGCTTCAGTAATTGAATTTTTTTCTTGATTGGTCTTCAGGAGTATTCCAGTTTTGGTTTGCATAATCTCATCATCAACATCAGGAAATAGTTTTTCCCAGAGGTTGCAAAAACTTATCCTTGTACACCCTGTATCACTATACAAATGGAACAGGTGTTTGAATTTTTTGTGTTGTATTTCAAACATCTTTGGAGAGTAGTTTTTTGTTGTTTGGTTTTTGTTAGATGATTGTTTTTGTAAGGTATTAGTATAAGTGGTTTTTGTGGCTGATTGACTGGTAGTAGTACTGGAGCTGATGCCTAAAATTCCGTTGATTTCACTTCTAGAGAGGGTTTTGTTCTTTTGATTCATTTTCGGCCTTAGAGTTGGCTTTTCTTTATGTCTGACGTTTTTCCATGTCCCATCGTCAGTAATTTCCATTTCTGAATATTCCCATCACTTTCTGAAGCCATTTCCACTTTTGCACTAGTTCACGTACTATACAGAGAGCTCAGAATCTATGTGTTTCCTCTACCACTGTTCACACGCGAATAAAAATATATATTATCACAAAAAGAAATCATCTAATAAGTAACAACACTTTCTGATTAGGAATTTTGTTAGCTTTGATTTGAAAATATGAACATTGGGGGATGATTTTATATGTATATCAAGTATATTGTAAAACTTACAACCAGTACAATAGAAGTTTCTTTGGTACAGCGATGTGCGATGATAATCAGGTTGTAAGAGATTTCTGTGACGGGTGTTATAACAGTGAGTGTTATCTATTGCAAACTTATGTTTATTCTTTAATGAAAAAATGTTCAAATGTTGCCAAAAAACTACCAACGTTTTAGTATGTGTAAAGTGTGGTTCAGTTTTTCATTTATCCTGTGCAGCCAGGAAAAGCAGAAATGTGAGAAATTATGTGACACAAGAATCATCTGGAGGTGTGTAAAATTCCGAAAACAATAAAAATGAAGACCAAGTCAATCAAGAAGAAAATGCAATTATGATAAAATCAGAAATCAACTTCCTAAGGAAAATATTATTGGAGAAAGAAGAAAAATATCAAATTTTACTTGAAAACAACAAATTGCTAAAGAGAACGAATGAATTGCTTGAAGAAAAAATCAAACAAAAACCATGTGAATCTCAGATAAACGAAGTTGACCTCCGAGGAAGAAAAAAAACTCAACCTACAACAGTCATAAAAAACCTAGACAATTCCAAACAAATTGAACCGGCAGTGGCTACTGCTCGAACATTGGAATCTCCGCGGGAACTAATATCTCCGCAACATATCAAGACGGCAATAACACAAGCCCAAAACTACACAATAACGAACAAGGTTCAACACTTGGCTCAAACTTCCAAGGTTGGGGGGCCCAAAAAGGAAATTCCGGGGAAAAACTTGAACCGGCAGTGGCTACTGCTCGAACATTTAAATCCCTGTCACTAGGTTAAAAACAGGAACTAAGCCGGATGACCTCAAGATGTTTCTGAATAGTAAACTACCGGGAGTAAAGTGTGAGGTACACCCTTCTAGGAAACCTGAATTGTATTCCTCCATGAAGGTCATCATCGATCGAGAATTACTTAATGAAGCATGGAAACGTGAAACGTGGCCAAATGGATCCATGATATCGTTTTTTTCGATGAAGAGGAGGCCAACAGAAGTGAAGGATCCTCACCTTCAGGAATCTTAAATAGCCCTACTAGACAGACGGAGGATTATACACTCCCAAATCAAGTGCCTATCACCGAATCTCAAGGGGAAGACTACTCTATCTTGCACTCTCATAGAAAAAAATCAATCTGTGATGACCACTTGGGATGGGGTACGTTCAACAATTCTTTTACCTACACCGACGGAGCCAGCAAGGAGCCAACAAATAAAATGTGATGATGAAAGACAGATGGATATTTCCATTCTGCATCTGAACACTCAATGTATACGGAACAAAGTTTTACAATTGGACAATTTCGTAAATAATCTCGATACTCTAAGTATATTGTGCCTTACGGAACACTGGCTGTCTGCAAGTGAGTCTTCTTGTTATAATATTACAAACTTTAAATTAGTCTCGATCTTCTACAGATCAAAACACATTCATGGAGGCAGCTGCATATATTTAAATAACTGCCTAGATGCCAAAGGATTTGATTATAAAATGCATACGCTAAATTTCTGCAATATTCATAAATAAACTAAACTTATTTGTAATGTGTGTCTACCGATCACCATGTGGTAATTCAGACTTTAGTAAATTCTTATTTATAATTACAGAAGCTCTATTCTACATTGAGAAACACTATAGCAAAGCAAATGTTGTAATAGTGGGGACTTCAACGAAACTTCTGAGCCAAGAGAGCAAATCAAATATGTTAATCGATCTTTTAAAACAGTTCAACATCGACCAAAAAATCTATTCGGCTACCAGAAAACGGAACTCCAAAACTTGCCCCGACAATATCTTCACAAACATTGAAAACTCAAAATCAGAAGTTCTTAGTGCACCTTTGTCTGATCATGACCCTCAAATATTAACATACACAATTAAAAGTCATAAAGGAATATTTTAACTATGAACTTAACTCTCAAGTAAAATTTGCAAAGGTTTGAAACTGCACTCACTGATGAATCATGGACAGATATATATAAAGAATCAACATCTGAGAGAATGACTCAGAAATTTCATGAGATATTTATGAGGCATTTTAATTATTCCTTTCCGCTAATCAAATCCAAGTCTGTGAAAAAACCAAACTACAGCAATCATTGGAGAACCCTGAAATTAATAACTCAAACAAACTGTTCAACTCACATATGAAATGACAAAATAATTCAAGTGATTTTAATAAATTACAGTATGACACAATAAAGAAAAAATATAACCAAGCATTGGCGGAGGCAAAGAGAAACCATTACCATAATCAAATAACTTTATCTGACAACAAAAAAAAAACAGTATGGAAAATTATAAATAGGAAAGAGGCAATGTCAATACAAGAACTCAACACGAATTTGATGTAGACATTTTAATGAATTCTTCACCAACTCTGGGAAAATATTGTTCATGGCATTGGAACCCAAGAAAATACTTCAATTGCTATGAATTCAATAAATTACCAAATTCCCTTTTATAAGGCCTTTAATGAAGCAGAAATCCTATCAATTGCTACTAATCTTAAAACCAAGAATACTCAAGATATATATGGAATCAGTACTAAATTGCTCAAACAATTTATATCACCCCTGATTAAACCTCTCACTTTCATCATCAACAACTGTCTCTCTGACGAATCTTTCCATCTGTGCTCAAGCCTTCTAAAGACTTGCCATCCATAAAAAAGGTGATGATCAACTACCTGAAAACTATAGACAAATACATATTTTACCAACAATTTCTAAAGTAATGGAAAAGGCGATCTTGATACAACTTAGTGATCACATGGAAAACTCAACTTGTTTGATGCACACCAATTTGGATTTAGAAAAAAAAAGTACTGTTGATGCGGTAAATAGACTGGCTAAACAATATCATCGAAGCTTTTGAAAATAAACAATCATGTTTAACGGTATTTACCATCTGTCAAAGCTTTTGATTGTGTTAATCATGAAAGATTACTGGAGAAATTAGAATGGTATGGAATGAGAGTTTCTAGAAACATCATTCAATCATACCTTGAGAACAGAACTCAAAGGTCTACAATAATGATAACATAAGCCAGGAACGTTATTAAAGGGTGTACCGCAGGGATCCATCTTGGTCCTTTCTTGTTCTTAATTTATGCCAATGACCTACCCTCTCACATGCTACTGAAACGTGAACTACTGACCATATTATACGCTGATGATACATCATTCACTCTTCATATGGAATCAATCACTGACGTTGATGAGATTTTAGCAGACATTACGCTCACAGAAAACAATGGTTTGACCGCTAATGAGTTATTTTTTAACAAACAAACGAAACATGTCTATTTTCAAATAATCACAATGTCCATCGCACTGTCTCCCAGGTGGATTCAGTAAAATTTTGGGAGTAAATCTTGATCCATCTCTTACCTGACTGAACATATTAGTATTGTCTGTGGTAAATTGGCAAAATCAGTTTTGCCATTCGCGATAGTAGCAACTGTGAACCAGGAAGCTGCTTTAACAACATACCACGCAATATTCCACTCAGTAATGAGTTATGGAATACTGTGTTGGGGAAATGCGAGTTTTACTCATTTACAAAGAGTCTTCACATTACAAAAGGCAGCTGTAGTAGCATTGTAGGAGCTGGATACACTGAACACTGTAAACCACTGTTTCAAAATTAAGTATTATGACATTATTTTCACAAATTGTTTATGAAAACATCACATATGTTAAAAGAATTTACACACATTCACAACACACTCAGATATTCATGCCTATAACACCCGTAATGGACATAAACTTGTGCCTTCTATGAAGAGACTAGATAAAAGTAAAATAATGGGTATTCCTCTGTTCAATTTCTCCCCAAGGAAATCAGAGAATTACCATTAGAACCTTTTCAAGAGAACATTAAAAAAAATTCTTATCAAAATCAGTCTTTATCAAATTAATGATTTCAGTGGATCACTTGTGGACTCACTTGCGGGCATCTAGTGTTCCTGTTAGCTGATTGTTTTGTTCTATTTTATTATTCATTTGTTCTATTTTATTATTCATGTGTTAGAATGTTGATTGTATTTTATGAATTTAATGTCGATTGTATTTTATGAATTTAATGTATGTTGTATTTTACATATTATTGTGTATGACCTGTCCAAAGTTTACTTATGGATGCAATATATTCTATTCTATTCTATTCTATAGATGTAAGTGCAAGCTTCCAGTATATATAAACGATAGGATACGATAGGATACGATAGGATTCGATAGGATACGATACGAAAAGAACATACGAAATGATACGATACGAAACGATACGATAGGATACAATACGAAAGGAAGTGAAAGGAAACGAGACGATGAAACGATACGATAGGATACGATACAATACATAGAATACGATAGGATACGATACGATACCATACGACACGAGACCGAGACGAGGCGGCTCGCCATTGGTCGGAATTTCAAAGGGGCGAACCCTGCAATTCTCAATTACAATACTTTATTTCGAGTGTTTTCACTCTAGATTTCATTCGAACTTTTTCGAATTATACAAAAATATATTTTATGAAAAATAATATTTAACATTAATTTGCTGAAATGGGCCAAATGCGGCATTTCACGACACGACCCCCTCCAAAAAGGACGCCTTACAAATGTACCAACCATGTTTATCACCAACACAACCACCAACGCCTTAAAAGAGGCTTTTTTTCACTTTATTTCAACAGCATCATACATCTTATATGGCACTTCATGCCCAAATACCCCAGAGGGTTAACAGTAATTGGTCCCTATCCTAATTGGGTATAATGTTAACTTAAAACTACTTACTTAAAATTTCACATTTTTCAGGTAACAGAACCGAACAGATAAGGATACTCCTCAATCAATCTCAATCATCCTCGAAGAGTGACAATAGATGTATGCCATCCGTAGCGGGGAATATAGCTGTTTGGCCATCCGTAGCCGGGAATATAGCTGTTTGGCCATCCGTAGCCGGGAATATAGCTGTTCGGCCTTCCGTAGTCGGGAATATAGTTGTTTTTTAAGGAAAACGAACTATAGTGAAAATAAAACTTAGGTGAGTTTTAACGAAACGGAACCAAACAAAACAAAACGATACGAAACGATATGATAGGATACGATAGGATACAATAGGATACGATAGGATACGAAACGATACAAAACGAAAGGAAACGATACGATAGGATACGATAGGATAATAATATTTATTTATTTAATCATTTAAATGCACACAGGTTACATAAATGATTAAAAACGTCAAAATTACAGTTACATTGGGAAAGGATAAGTTAACAATTACATGTATATATAAGAATACTAACTAAATAGTTCACACACGTTAAAAAAAATATATATTATCACAGAAAGAAATCATCTAATAAGTAACAACACTTTCTAATTAGGAATTTTGTTAGCTTTGATTTGAAAATATGAACATTGGGGGATGATTCTATATGTATATCAAGTATATTGTAAAACTTACAACCAGTACAATAGAAGTTTCTTTGGTACAGCGATGTGCGATGATAATCAGGTTGTAAGAGATTTCTGTGACGGGTGTTATAACAGTGAGTGTTATCTATTGCAAACTTATGTTTATTCTTATAGATGTAAGTGCAAGCTTCCAGTATATATAAACCGTAGGATACGATAGGATTCAATAGGATACGATACGAAAGGAAACAAAAAGAAATGAAAGGAAACGAAACGAAGAAACGATACAAACGATACGACGATACAACGATCGATGCGATACGATCGATACGATACGAATACGATACGATACGATACGATACGATACAAGCCGATGCAATGCGATGCGATGCGATACGATACGATGCGATACGGATACGATATGATACGATATGATATGAGACGAGGCGGCTCACCATTGGTCGGAATTTCAAAAGGGGCGTAACCCTGCAATTCTCAATTACAATACTTTATTTCGAGTGTTTTCACTCTAGATTTCATTCGAACTTTTTTTCGAATTATACAAAATATATTTTATGAAAAATAATATTTAACATTAATTTGGTGAAATGGGCCAACTGCGGGATTTCACGACACGACCCCCTCCAAAAAGGACGCTTAACGAATGTACCAACCATATTTATCACCAACACAACCACCAACGCCTTAAAAGTGGCTTTTTTTTTCACTTTATTTCAACAGCATCATACATCTTATATGGCACTTCATGCCCAAATACCCCAGAGGGTTAACAGTAATTGGTCCCTATCCTAATTGGGTATAATGTTAACTTAAAACTACTTACTTAGAATTTCAAATTTTTTCAGGTAACAGAACCGAACAGATAAGGATACTCCTCAATCAATCTCAATCATCCTCGAAGAGTAACAATAGATGTATGCCATCCGTAGCCGGGAATATAGCTGTTTGGCCATCCGTAGCCGGGAATATAGCTGTTTGGCCATCCGTAGCCGGGAATATAGCTGTTTGGCCTTCCGTAGCCGGGAATATAGTTGTTTTTTAAGAAAAACGAACTATAGTGAAAAAAAAACTTAGGTAAGTTTTAACGAAACAAAACGATATGATAGGATACGAAACGAAAGGAAACTGAAGGAAAGGAAAGGAAACGAAATGAAACGAGACGATACGAAACAATACGATAGAACTATAGGATAAGATACGAAAGGAAACGAAACCATACGATAGGATATGATAGGATACGATACGATAGGTTACGATACGATATGATTCGATGATACGATACGATATGATACGAGACGAAACGAGACGAGGCGGCTCATTATTGTTCGGAATTTCAAAAGGGGCATAACCCTGCAATTCGCAATTACAATACTTTATTTCGAGTGTTTTCACTCTAGATTTCATTCGAACTTTTTTTCGAATTCAAAATATATTTCATGAAAAATAATATTTAACATTAATTTGCTGAAATAGGCCAAATGAGGCATTTCACGACATTTACTCCCTTTTTGAATTTACTGATGCTATTCAGACTTTTTATATTGTTTGGTAGTTTATTAAAGAATTTTTTAGATGCATATGATGGATGCTTTTCTGATAGTACTAATCTGTGTACCGGAAAATTCACATTTATATTTCGTGTTGGATATTTATGACTGTGCCTATGTTCAGTAACATTTGTGTTCTTGAACAAATACAGAACACATTCATATATATACAACGCATAAATTGTCATTGTGTTACTTCTTTAGAAAACACCTCTGCATGTTTCCCGAAATTTCATTTTAAACATAGCTCTAATCACTCTTTTTTTAATACAGAAAAGGTCATTAATGTTACTTTGACATCCCCAGAATATTATTCCAAATTTGGCACAGGATTCAAAATTTGCATGGTATATAATTTTTAATGATTTTTCGTTAAGATATTTGCTTATGACTCTAATGCTATAGCATATCTGGTTCAGTTTTGTTCCTAAGCTTAAAATATGAACGTTCCAAAGTAAATGTTCCTCTATGAAGACTCCCAGAAATTTGGTATTATTCTGAATTTTGATTTTATTGTTGAGTAAGTTTATATTTTCTGGAGTTTCAATTCTCTGTTGTTTGGTTCTGAATAATATAGCGTTGGTTTTCTCGACATTTAGTATCAATTTATTTTTTGTAAACCATTCATAAATGTTTCTCGTGATGTCCTGAGTTTTTCGTATTACGACACGACCCCCTCCAAAAAGGACGCTTAACGAATGTACCAACCATATTTATTCCCAACGCCTTAAAAGTGGCTTTTTTTTTCACTTTATTTCAACAGCATCATACATCTTATATGGCACTTCATGCCCAAATACCCCAGAGGGTTAACAGTAATTGGTCCCTATCCTAATTGGGTATAATGTTAACTTAAAACTACTTACTTAAAATTTCAAATTTTTTCAGGTAACAGAACCGAACAGATAAGGATACTCCTCAATCAATCTCAGTCATCCTCGAAGAGTAACAATAGATGTATGCCATCCGTATGCCATCCGTAGCGGGGAATATAGCTGTTTGGCCATCTGTAGCCGGGAATATAGCTGTTTGGCCATCCGTAGCCGGGAATATAGCTGTTTGGCCATCGTAACGGGGAATATAGCTGTTTGGCCTTCCGTAGCCGGAAATATAGTTGTTTTTTAAGAAAAACGAACTATAGTGAAAAAAAAACTCAGGTAAGTTTTAACGAAACGAAACGGAACGAAACGAAACGAAACGAAAGGAAACGAAACAAAACGATACGAAACGATATGATATGATAGGATACAATAGGATACGATACGAAACGATACGAAACGAAAGGAAACGATACGATACGATAATAATAATAATAATAATATTCATTTATTTCATCATTTAAATGCACACAGGTTACATACCCCGTAACAAAGTCCTGGGGAATCGAAGATTTTTGAAGTCAAGCGGTATCTCTGTCCAGGAAGATCTAACCAAGAGGAGGGTGTTATGGATGAAAACATCTCTGGAAAAATTCTCAAGAAAAGACGTTTGGAGCTTCAATGGAAACATATTTGTAAAAACTGATAATGTAGTGCATCGAATAAAAGACGAAAACCACTTGAAGAACTTTTGGAAACTAAATGAACCGTATTGTATCATGAACTATTAATTTACTTTTTGATGATTCTATGCTTTAGTTAAATCCATTCAAAAAGGGATTTTTCATAAGATTTTCTTTTTCTCTTTTTTTTTATTTTTGGTTCTTGCACTTCAGTTATGTAATGTGCGACACTGCACGATTTGTTTGAAAGCAATGTTTTTTTTCTTTGAGTTATATTACCTATCAATGTAACTGAACTAAAAATGAGAGTTTTTTTTTTCTCAATTATATAATTTTGCAGAATAATACTGTAAGAGCAGGAACGCCACACGCTTACGTAACTGTTGACTAGTTTTGTAGGGCAGCGCTAATTTCTCTTTCTCTGAATTTATTCTATTCTATTTATTTCTCATTCTTTTCCTCCACATCTCTCCTTCTTCTTCTTACTCTTATCATTTCACCCATACTAAAAATTTAATACACTTTCAGATTATGCTGAACGATGTCATTTAAACATTAGATCGCTACTTCAGCACATTTTACTGACTTTCAAAATAAGATTCTCGATGCGGATTTCGATGTTATTGGAATTTCAGAGACATGGATGCATTCAGGTATAGACAGCAACAATGTAAGTCTTAATCAATATACTTTTTACTACAAGACAGGCCTACCAGATTCGAGGTGTTGGTCTTTATTTGAGAAACAAATATAAATATGAAATAATTTTCAGTCAATGTGGTGAGCATGTAGAGTGTATTTGGATAAAAATTTCTATGGGTAAAAACTACTCTGTTGCTATAGGCGTGAGTCTACCACCACCAAATTCAAATATTTCATTGTTTTGAGGAAATCGAAGAAATCTTCACGAATATTTTCTCCAATCACAATGATATCATCATCATGGGTGACTTCAACATAAATATTCTGACTTTGATACAAACAACACGGATAGGTTTTCGTCTATTTTGGAAATTTTCAATTTTAGGCAAATTGTCACAGAACCTACAACGAATAACTAGTACATGCTCCTCATTATTAGACTTAATTATTACGAATTGTGAAGATATCGCAAGTGAAAGTTTATGAATGTGATATATCAGATCATGCACTGATACAGGCCAAATTTCACATTGGTGAAGGTAGACAAACACAAAATCAAATAGTTAAATATAGAAATATTAAGAATATAAATATTGATAGATTCAGAAGGATTTGGCAAATCTACCTTGGTACTTAATTTATAACACGGACAATATTGATCACAAAATATATCAGTTAAATGGATTCATTCTTCAAATTCTTGATCATCATGCTCCAGAAATAAAATACTTAACAAAAAAATTGTAAATATACTCCTTGGATTACTGACAACATCAAATTGATGCAGAAACTGAGAAAAAAAGCTCTAGCTAGATTCAAAAATTCAAAACTTCCACAGCATTGGTCATACTATAAGGAATTGAGAAATCTGACCAACGAAGCTATAAAAGCTGAGAAAAGGGCATACTTAAATTTCAAACTAAGTAACACAGATATCAAGGGTAAATGGAACAACTTAAGAAACTGAATGTCACTAAGAGTGGAAACTAAGAACTACCAAAGCAACTGAAAAACGCCGAAGCTATTAATAATTTTTTCCTAAGTTCTTGTACTAATGGGGGTCAACCGAATGAACACTTAATTAACTTTTATAACTCCAACCAAAAGAAGGATTGAACGAACAGTTTACTTTTTCATTGACTAGCGAAATTGAAACTTCTAAAATAATTGATAATATAAAATCAGGCTTATGGTGATGATGGAATAAATATTACCATTATAAACCTTGTGGACCCTCATTATATCTATAATTACTCACATTATAAATGAATGTATAAGTCAAAATTACTTTCCCAACTTATGGAAAAGTGCAAAAGTAATACCCATAGCAAAACTAGTAATCCCCAGAGTTATAATGACCTGAGATCAATCAGCGTCCTTCCCTCATTTTCAAAAATTCTAGAAAAAATAATGGAAAATCAAATCAGATCTTACGTTGATCAACATAATATATTACCATTGAAACAGTCTGGTTTTAGAAGCGGCCACAGTTGCGCTTACAGCAACATTAAAAATAATCGATGATATAATTAGAGCTCTCGATGGAAACAAAGTAACAATTTTAATATTATTAGACTACTCGAAAGCATTCGACACCATAAATCACCGATACTACTCTCTATGTTGCACTATTTTGGATTCAGTGATACAGCTATAGTATTAATTTCATCCTATTTACATGACAGAAGACAGAAGGTTACTCTAAGTGATACATCCTCGAATTGGCAGGAAATAAATTCAGGGTACCGCAAGGTAGCATTTTAGGACCTTTGTTTTACACCCTTTACACATCCACTTTCACTGAAAACTGAAATCCTGCAACTACCATTTATAATGAGATGATTCTCAGATATATTTCTCCTTTGATCCACCAAATCCTGAGAGGCGTAAACTGTATCAATAGTGACTTGAATGCAATTTTGGAAGTATCTGCAGATCATATGTTGAAAATCAATACCAACAAGTCAGTTGTTATGATATTCGGGACCGAAAATATTTTGCAGCAGGCAAAAGTTACGATCTGAAAATTGGAGATTTCAAAATTAATTTCAAGTCTCACTCTAAAAATTTAGGGCTTATTATAGACTCTAAGCTTAGATTCACTGAACATGTCACTTATAAACTCAAAACTGCTTATGCATCTTTGAAATTGATATATCCGCAAAGGAAATTCTAAGTACAGATGTCAAAAAAATATTATGCATTCACTAGTTTTGTCCCACTTTAATCACTGTGATGTGGTCTATCACAATTGTTTAGATAGCAATGACATAAGGTGCTATAAAAAAACTACAAAATTCATGTATGAGACTAATTTTGGTATAAGAAATAGATCCAGAATTTCTCACAAACTAAAAGATTTAAAATGGCTCAACATGAGCAACCGCAGACGCTTACACACAGCCTGCACTTTCTTTAAAATCATCAAGTATAAAAAATCCTCCCTACTTACATGATCATTTAACTTATAGAACTGACGACACAACTTGAATTTAAGAAGGAAATTGGTTTTGAGTATTCCTGCTCACAAAAAAAGAATTGTTTAAGCTCATTCTCATATAATATATCTGATACAATCAATTACATAAACACCTGAACCCCAACTGTTTCTGACCTACCGATCAATACCTTCAAAAAAAATTCAAAAAATCATTTATTTCTTGCTCAGCACAACTAAAGTGATACAAACAAGCATTCGATCGAGAATCTGAGGAAATGTTAAAAATGTGCACTTTCCTGACCCATTTCTCTCTCTCTCTCTCTCTCTCTATCTCTCAATCTTTCTATCTCTTTCTCTTTCCCCATTACTTGATCTCATCCTTCTTCTGGCCCTATCAACATGACTTTTTTCAAATGAAGGCCTTGGTGGAAGATCAGATGCGAGGTAACTTAGCAATCTGAACCAAAGGCCATTTGCTCATCACATAGGTACCTACCTACAGATTTATAAATATATATTTTTTTTTCTAAATGTTATGAAATGTGGTGTGCAATAAACGAATTATTATTATTATTATTATTATTATTATTATAAATGATTAAAAACGTCAAAATTACAGTTACATTGGGAAAGGATAAGTTAACAATTACATGTATATATAAAAATACTTACTAAATAGTTCACACACGTTAAAAAAAATATATATTATCACGAAAAGAAATAATCTAATAATAATAATAACTTTATTGTCCCAAGAAACATTACATGTTTATGGTTAGGGACTAAACTAGTTATAAGATAACAAAAAAGTACATATACAACATGGAAGTAGTCAAAAACGAATAGTTCAACAAAGTATATACACTAAGGTGTAACCAAATAAACATTTTTAATTATTTTGATTTGTAAATAAAAAAAAAACATATTTATAAATTTTTATCTAGTTGATTGAAGTGTATATTTCATTTCGATTTTGAATTTCGCCATTATTTTAATTTTTTTTATGTTGTTAGGAATTGAATTATAAATAATTATTCCATTATGGTAAATACATTTCTTTCCAATTTCGGATTTAACATTACTAATGGATAAAAAATTTGTTTGCCTAGTGGCATGATTATGAATTTTGTCCATTTCAGTAAAACTTATATTAAATGTTTTTTTTATTTTATTTTTGACAAAATGAATGAAACAACATATTTTGAGTTTATAAAGAGAATTTAAATTCAAAAGCCTTTTTGGTTTATACAAATTTATTGTTGGTTCCAGATGTGGTAATTTATATATACATTTTATTGATTTATTTTGTAATGATTTTAATGGTTTTAAAATAGAATTATTTGCAGTTCCCCATATAGAAATGAGATACTGCAAGTGTGAATAAATTAAACTAAAATAAATGTTTTTTAAAAAATTTTAGTGGTATATAATTTCTTATTCTGTAAAGAATGCCTATAAGAGGTGATATTTTCTTCCGAATTTTTCGATATGCTTGTTCCATGATAATTTTCATCGATATGAAGTCCTAAAAAATTTTGTTGATTTAGTGTAATTTATGATATTTTTTCGAAATGAATGGAACTGGTGGGAGTGTCAATTGTTCTTTTAGAAATATTCATGTAGGAAGATTTATTGAAATTAATGGTCAATTTATGTTGCTGTAGCCAAATGAAATTTTTTTTTATATCATTATTCATGTAGTTTTGTATTTTTTATAATCGTCCAAAAGTACATAATTGTAGTGTCATCAGCAAATAATTTCATACTTCCTTCTAATTTTAATTTTGAAAGATTGTTTATATATATTAAGAATAGTACAGGACAAAGAATGGAACCTTGTGGTACCTACACTTTATATTTTTAAAGAACTCTGATGATTTCCCATTTGAACATACTGTTTTCTATTATACAAATAATTTTTGAACCAATTGAGAAGGTTTCCTCTGATTCCAATGTTAAATAATTTTTTAGTAGAATTTCATGATCAACAGTATCAAAGGCTTTACACAAGTCCAAGGATAACATACTACATTTTTTATTATTATCAATTTGAATTTGAATTTCGGTAATAACATCCATCGCTGCCACCTCTGTGTCCCTGGATTTGTAGTAAAACCATATTGACCTTCTGATAGTAGATTATTATTTTCAAGATAATCAAAAGTCTTACATGCATCAATCTTTCTAAAATTTTCGAAAAATTGAAGAATAGAAATTGGCCTATAATTATTTGAATCATTTATTCTACCACTTTTGTAAATTGGTGACACCTTCGCAATTTTCATAGCATTTGGTACTATACCTTTTCAAATGATTTTGAGATGATAAAGAATAAAATTTGATATTTCGAATTTGACTGCTTTAACAATTCTACACTAATTTTATCATAACCAATGTTTCTTTTGATCTAAATTTTCAATGACTCCTTGATTTCAGATATACTGATAGGTTTCAGGAACATGGATGAAAACTTGATATATCATTAACAGGTTCAAACGTTTTGGGAAATAGCAGATGATAATTTTCTTCCGATATTTACAAAGTGAATATTAAAATGCCTCACATATTTGATTGATCTTAATTTTAACATCGTTTGATTCCAAACTTTTAACATATTTATGATTATTGTGATTGATGTATTATAACAAGGAATTTATACCATTCCATACACCTTGGAGGGGAATTGGTGAATTGCTCTTGATAATATTTTAATTTCTTTTTTAGAGATTTTTTAACAAGTTTATTGAGATGAGAATATTTTTCTAAAAAGTTATCTGAAAGTGGGTCTTTTTTTTTTCTTGTAGAAGCATTGTCACGTTCTTTTATCAATTTTGCTATGTGATCATCAAACCTTTGGTTAGATTCTTTTTACATTTATATTTTATGAATGAACAGGAGTCAAAAACTTCTAATAATTGTATATATGCTCCCATTTGTTATTATAAAAGTGAATTGTATGATTTAAATTTATTAGTCTTTTAACTTTCAAGATTGAATTTTTTTACAGAAATATAATCAGTTTTATTTTTGTTTGTTGTAGGTTGTGCATTTATACATGATATACATTTGTGGTCGCTGAGTGAAGTATTGGTGATAAAACATTCATATGTCTTTTAAATTTCATAGAAAATGATCAATTAGAGTTGAACTATTATTTATTTCTCTTGTTGGAATTATCTTATTGACCAATATTAAATGATTGGAATTATAGATATCAACTCAATTCTTTTGGTTTCCTTTATTATCAGATAGAATATTGATATTCTATCGCCAAAACATTTTCCTCAGAGTTGTGATGGTTAAGATTTTCAAGGGTTTCATCCGAATTCAAAAAATATTTTTTTACTTAAATTAGGAGGACGATATAAGCCACATAACAACAAATTTAAAAATTTGATTTTTACCACAATAAACGCAGTACATCCCTTTTTTTTTCTTCAATTTCAAATTCAATATTTTCCTCTGATGAAAATACCTACGCCACCATTGTTTTCCTCTGCTAGAATATATGGAAGAAAAACCTTCAAAGTTGTAATATTTTTTCTTCATCTTTTCTCAACCAAGTTTCCGTTATTATAATTTATATTCAATTTCAGTTCATTGATCATCACTTCTAAATCATCCATTTTGTTTTTGATTGACCTTGAATTTAGGTATAATATTTTGAAATGTTTTTGTTCAATATAATTGAAGTCAGAAATCGATGGTAGTTCATGAAGTTTGATGTTATGATCTAATGTAAAAGAGATGCTGAAATTCACGTTACTTTGTAAGGCCATAGTTTTCTGACTTTGAAAATATTTTTTTGTAATATTCAAAGGTAGGACACAATTGGTTATCTGCAATGTTTGGTGTCATATTTCCTTATATTTTGAATTGGACAATATACAATTTCCGCACTGGTGGTTGCTAGTGTTCGTTTGTGACAACTTTCCAATTTGTGATTGCAGCACAGTAAGGGCACAAGGAAATATTTCGGCATTTATGGGCACTTGTGGTTGAACTGGAAACAATTAAAGCATTGTGTTACTTTGTTTCCATCAAATACCTTACATATTTGCCAATCAAAAACAACTTTGATCAGAGTTATTGATAATTTTATGAAATAGGTTTCCATTGACTTCAGCTGTAAATTGTATAGCACTTCTTTGATTCTACGAACTTCATATGATTTATCTTCAGATGATCTTTTCATTGATATCATTTTGTTCTCTAATTATTTTTTCCAATTCTTCTTTATCCATTTCTTTTCTCTCCAATCAAGTCCAGTAATTATGATTTTGGGATTTGTCAATTTCTAGGTAATAATATTATATTGGTTGTTCATTTCGTTTCAATTTCTTCTTTAATTTCACGGTGTCACTATTATTTTTACAGCTTACTTCTATACCCCCATTTTTTAAAAACTTTACCGAGTCAATTGAGATATTCAGTTTTCCTATATTAATATTATTTTTCAAATCTTTTTGGGTTTTGATAGTAGGTTGAATTGTTTTTGGACGGATTGTGAATGTTTCAATATTTTTTTGTGGTAATATTTTCAAGTTATTCTTGGTGATTTCTGCATATGACATAACATCATTTTGAATAACTTTTTCAGTGTTTTTCTTTTTCATTTCTCTTAACTCCTCTTCTATTTTCTGTAGACTATCCATAATGGTATCCTTTTCAACATGTTTGATACAATAAGATTGTAATTTTGTTGAATTCTTTCATTTTCTTTAGCGATAAAAATTTAATATTTTGTCTTTTCATTAAGAAGTAACCTTTTCTTCATTAATTTTCCATAAATGTATGTTCTCGTTCTTGAGTTTAGTGATTATTTCCATTAATTCTTTCAACTTATCTGAGTTTCCTCATAATTGATTTGAATGTAGTCCGAAGACTGATCCTCCTCATCAGCATTAGCATTAGAAAGTCTTTTTTTCCTTTTCCGTCCTAGGCATTTTAATTCATTGGTAATTTCAAATTTGATTAATTTACCTGGGCTAACATTTTCAAAATGACGTTTTTGTGAATATGTCAGGTTCACTAATACACAGCACAATCTCTTCTGAAATGGTGAAAGCACTGCAGCATCCGAATCAACAAACACCACTTGAGATGTTTAACTTTTCCGTATAGTGAGTTTCAATATTTGAATTACTGTTTTCCTATGTGAAATTTATTATTTTATTTTGATCTTGACTGCCCTGTCACTTTTGACAAATCTCATAAAAACTGATTAGGAATTTTGTTAG
The DNA here is from genome assembly GCA_018342105.1 of Gonioctena quinquepunctata. NCBI lineage: Eukaryota > Metazoa > Arthropoda > Insecta > Coleoptera > Chrysomelidae > Gonioctena > Gonioctena quinquepunctata. Next base: position 11,747 of record JAFIRS010005875.1, on the reverse strand, counting down.
CTTTGATTTGAAAATATGAACATTGGGGGATGATTCTATATGTATATCAAGTATATTGTAAAACTTACAACCAGTACAATAGAAGTTTCTTTGGTACAGCGATGTGCGATGATAATCAGGTTGTAAGAGATTTCTGTGAAGGGTGTTATAACAGTGAGTGTTATCTATTGCAAACTTATGTTTATTCTTATAGATGTAAGTGCAAGCTTCCAGTATATATAAAACGATAGGATACTATAGGATACTATAGGATTCAATAGGATACATACGAAAGGAAACAAAAGAAACAAAAGGAAACGAAAGGAAACGAGATGATATGAAATGATACGATACTAAACGATACGATAGGATACGATAGGATACGATAGGATACGAAAGGAAACGAAAGGAAAGAGACGATACGAAACGATACGATAGGATACGATAGGATACGATACAATACGATAGAATACGATACGATAGGATACGATACCATACGATACCATACGATACGAGACCGAGACGAGGCGGTTCGCCATTGGTCGGAATTTCAAAAGGGGCGTAACCCTGCAATTCGCAATTACAATACTTTATTTCGAGTTTTTTCACTCTAGATTTCATTCGAACTTTTTTTCGAATTATTCAAAATATATTTTATGAAAAATAATATTCAACATTAATTTGCTGAAATGGGCCAAATGCGCATTTCACGACACGACCCCTCCAAAAAGGACGCTTAACAAATGTACCAACCATATTTATCACCAACACAACCACCAACGCCTTAAAAGAGGCTTTTTTTTTCACTTTATTTCAACAGCATCATACATCTTATATGGCACTTCATGCCCAAATACCCCAGAGGGTTAACAGTAATTGGTCCCTATCCTAATTGGGTATAATGTTAACTTAAAACTACTTACTTAAAATTTCAAATTTTTTCAGGTAACAGAACCGAACAGATAAGGATACTCCCCAATCAATCTCAATCATCCTCGAAGAGTAACAATAGATGTATGCCATCCGTATGCCATCCGTAGCCGGGAATATAGCTGTTTGGCCATCCGTAGCCGGGAATATAGCTGTTTGGCCATCCGTAGCCGGGAATATAGCTGTTTGGCTTTCCGTAGCCGGGAATATAGTTGTTTTTTAAGAAAAACGAACTATAGTGAAAAAAAAACTTAGGTAAGTTTTAACGAAACGGAACGAAACGAAACGATATGATAATATACGATACGAAAGGAAACGATACGAAACGAAAGGAAACGATACGATAGGATAATAATAATAATAATAATATTCATTTATTTCATCATTTAAATGCACTTAATTAAAAATACTAACTAAATAGTTCAAACACGTAAAAAAAAAATATATATTATCACAAAAAGAAATCATCTAATAAGTAACAACACTTTCTGATTAGGAATTTTGTTAGCTTTGATTTGAAAATATGAACATTGGGGGATGATTCTATATGTATATCAAGTATATTGTAAAACTTACAACCAGTACAAAGAAATTAATAGATAATACCTTAGAGGAACTTAAAATAGATGATGATATCACAAAGATATATATGCAATGCCAAATTTACTAAATAATTACTATGTAGAAAGTATACAACAGCTCAATAGTGAAATAGACAATACAGGCCCTGATTTTCCAATTTTACGAAGATATCGTGAACGTGTTTTAGATGGCTTCAAATCAATTGACTATGAAAAACTCAAAACTATTATTTTTTCTTTGCCTAACAAGGGTAGTCCAGATGATGTAAATATACATTTTCTGAAGAATTGTTTCGATAATATTGCACAGCCCCTGTTGAACCTCATCAACTCCTCTTTGAAACTGTAAGTTCCCAGTGATATCAAAGTATCACAATAGTCCAATTCCTAAGGTAAAAAATTTCCAACGATGCTAAAGACCGCACCAATCAATATGCTACCTTCAATAGAGAAAATATTAGAGAAAGCTGTATATGAACAAATTTTGATTTTCTGGGCCAGAACGGAGTAATCAATAGTGTACAGTCGGGTTTCCGTGTAGGCACAATTGTGAAACAGCTTTACAGTGTGTGCTTGATGATTTCAAAAATAATTCAGATAAACATTTAATGACAGGAGTAGTTTTCCTTGACCTGCAAAGAGCTTTTGAAACTGTTGACAGGCGTAGGTTGGTAGAAAAATTAGAAAGTATTGGTATTATTGGGGATGCATTGGCATGGTTGGTTGATTATCTCGAGAACCGAAGACAAAAAACTTAAATTGAACAATATTCTATCTGATGAAATCATAAACGAACAGGGTGTTCCACAGGGTAGTGTACTTGGTCCCCTATTATTTTTAATATACATTGACGATGTGGTTAATAATGTTGGAATATGCTCAATTCATTTATTTGCTGATGACACACTGATTCACTTTTCAAATTCAGACTGTAATGACGTAGTGAATATAATCAACGAAACACTAGAAAACATATTCAGATGGTGTTGTGCCAACAAACTAAAGGTAAATGCAAAAAAACAAATTCATGTTGATAGGTAACGACAAGGAATATAAAAGTTCAGAGAAAATATGTGTGAAATAAAAATCAACAATAGTTCAATTGAGCTAGTGGATACTTACAAATATTTAGGAGTAATTATTGATAGAGATTTGAAATTCAAAGAACATGCAAACTATATAATAAAAACAATATCATTTAAAATAAACTATTTGTATAGAAGCTCCAGATTTCTCTCCATATGGTCAAAAACTATTATTTACAATACGATAATTCTTAATCACTTCAACTACTGCTCTACCATACTATTTTTACTACAACAAAATGAAATGAAACGATCAGAAATTGCAAAATCGAGCAATGAGAATAATATTATCCTGCTCTAAACAAACACCCATAAATGAAATGTTGAATACGCTTGACTGGTTACCAGTAGAAAAAATGTTACTATATCAAACACTGATCTTCGTCTTTAAAATAGGAACAGGTAGTGCTCCACCATATCTGAGGGAAAAAATATCTTTCGTATCAGAACACCACAATTACAACACCCGAAATAGAAATAATTTATTCATTCCAAATGTGAAAACAAAAAAATCGCAAAATTCAGTTTTTTTTAGAGGACTAAATAAGTTCAATGAACTTTCTGAGGACATAAAAAATTCACCCTCTCTTGCTGTATTTAAAATTAAATTGAAGAGACTTCTGTTGAGTGAGTGCAAACCTCGATGATGATACCTATTATTAACTTTTATTTATGTGTGTGTATATGAATGTATATATAGTGTAGTATATTACTATCTGTTTGTTATCAATGTATTTATATGTAACTATATTTTTATTCTACTTATTTTATTTATTTTTATTCTACTTATTTTATTTATTGACTGTACTTATATATTAGTCTTGGGCTAAATAAAGGATTCATATATATAGAAGTTTCTTTGGTACAGCGATGTGCGATGATAATCAGGTTGTAAGAGATTTCTGTGACGGGTGTTATAACAGTGAGTGTTATCTATTGCAAACTTATGTTTATTCTTATAGATGTAAGTGCAAGCTTCCAGTATATATAAACGATAGGATACGATAGGATACGATAGGATTCAATAGGATACGATACTAAAGGAAACAAAAGGAAACGAAAAGAAACGAAAGGAAACGAAACGAGACGATAAGAAACGATACGAAACGATACGATACGATAGGATACGATAGGATACATACGAAAGGAAACGAGACGATACGAAACGATACAGATAGGATACGATACGATAGGATACGATAGGATACGATACGATAGATACGATACCATACGATACGAGACCGAGACGAGGCGGTTCGCCATTGGTCGGAATTTCAAAAGGGGCGTAACCCTGCAATTCTCAATTACAATACTTTATTTCGAGTGTTTTCACTCTAGATTTCATTCGAACTTTTTTTCGAATTATACAAAATATATTTTATGAAAAATAATATTTAACATTAATTTGCTGAAATGGGCCAAATGCGGCATTTCACGACACGATCCCCTCCAAAAAGGACGCTTAACAACTGTACCAACCATATTTATCACCAACACAACCACCAACGCCTTAAAAGAGGTTTTTTTTTCACTTTATTACAACAGCATCATACATCTTATATGGCACTTCATGCCCAAATACCCCAGAGGGTTAACAGTAATTGGTCCCTATCCTAATTGGGTATAATGTTAACTTAAAACTACTTACTTAAAATTTAAAAATTTTTCAGGTAACAGAACCGAACAGATAAGGATACTCCTCAATCAATCTTAATCATCCTCGAAGAGTGACAATAGATGTATGCCATCCGTAGCGGGGAATATAGCTGTTTGGCAGTCCGTAGCTGAAAATATAGCTGTTTGGCCATCTGTATCCGGGAATATAGCTGTTTGGCCTTCCGTAGCCGGGCATATAGTTGTTTTTTAAGAAAAACGAACTATAGTGAAAAAGAAACTTAGGTAAGTTTTAACGAAACGGAACGAAACAAAACGAAACAAAACGATATGATAGGATACGATAGGATACGAAACGATATGAAACGAAAGGAAACGGAAGGAAACAAAAGGAAAGAAACGAAACAAACGAGACGATACGAAACAATACGATACGATAGGATACGAAAGGATACGATAGGATACGATAGGATACTATAGGATAAGATACGAAAGGAAACGAAACGATACGAAACGATACAATACGATAGGATACGATAGGATACGATACGATAGGTTACGATACGATATGATTCGATGATACGATACGATACGATATGATACGAGACGAAACGAGACGAGGCGGCTCGTTATTGGTTGGAATTTCAAAAGGGGCGTAACCCTGCAATTCGCAATTACAATACTTCATTTTGAGTGTTTTCACTCTAGATTTCATTCGAACTTTTTTTCGAATCATTCAAAATATATTTTATGAAAAATAATATTCAACAATAATTTGCTAAAATGGGCCAAAAGCGGCATTTCACGACACGACCCCCTCCAAAAAGGACGCTTAACAAATGTACCAACCATATTTATCACCAACACAACCACCAACGCCTTAAAAGAGGCTTTTTTTTTCATTTTATTTCAACAGCATATACATCTTATATGGCACTTCATACCCAAATACCCCAGAGGGTTAACAGTAATTGGTCCCTATCCTAATTGGGTATAATGTTAACTTAAAACTACCTACTTAAAATTTCAAATTTTTTCAGGTAACAGAACCGAACAGATAAGGATACTCCCCAATCAATCTCAATCATCCTCGAAGAGTAACAATAGATGTATGCCATCCGTAGCCGGGAATATAGCTGTTTGGTCATCTGTAGCCGGGAATATAGCTGTTTGGCCATCCGTAGCCGGGAATATAGTTGTTTTTTAAGGAAAACGAGCTATAGTGAAAAAAAAACTCAGGTAAGTTTTAATGAAACGGATCGAAACGAAACAAAACGATACGAAACGATATGATAGGATACGATAGGATACGATACGAAACGATACAAAACGAAAGGAAACGATACGATACGATAGGATACGATAGGATAATGATAATAATAATAATATTTATTTATTTCATCATTTAAATGCACACAGGTTACATAAATGATTAAAAACGTCAAAATTACAGTTACATTGGGAAAGGATAAGTTAACAATTACATGTATATATAAAAATACTAACTAAATAGTTCACACACGTTAAAAAAAATATATATTATCACTAAAAGAATTCATCTAATAAGTAACAACACTTTCTGATTAGGAATTTTGTTAGCTTTGATTTGAAAATATGAACATTGGGGAATGATTTTATATGTATATCAAGTATATTGTGAAACTCACAACCAGTACAATAGAAGTTTCTTTGGTACAGCGATGTGCGATGATAATCAGGTTGTAAGAGATTTCTGTGACGGGTGTTATAACAGTGAGTGTTATCTATTGCAAACTTATGCTTATTCTTATAGATGTAAGTGCAAGCTTCCAGTATATATAAACGATAGGATACGATAGGATACGATAGGATACGATAGGATTCAATAGGATACGATACGAAAGGAAACGAAAGGAAACGAAAGGAAACGAAACGAGACGATACGAAACGATACGAAACGATACGAAAGGATACGATAGGATACGATAGGATACGATACGAAACGATACAATAGGATACGGTAGGATACGATACAATACGATAGAATACGATAGGATACGATACGATACAATACGATACGATATGATACGATACGAGCCGATAGTGGATACGATACGATACGATACAATGCGATGCGATACGATACGATACGAGACCGAGAAGAGGCGGCTCGCCATTGGTCGGAATTTCAAAAGGGGCATAACCCTGCAATTCTCAATTACAATACTTCATTTCGAGTGTTTTCACTCTAGATTTCATTCGAACTTTTTTTCGAATTATACAAAATATATTTTATGAAAAATAATATTTAACATTAATTTGCTGAAATGGGCCAAATGCGGCATTTCACGACACGACCCCCTCCAAAAAGGACGCCTAACAAATGTACCAACCATATTTATCACCAACACAACCACCAACGCCTTGAAAGTGGCTTTTTTTCACTTTATTTCAACAGCATCATACATCTTATATGGCACTTCATGCCCAAATACCCCAGAGGGTTAACAGTAATTGGTCCCTATCCTAATTGGGTATAATGTTAACTTGATGATGATGATTTTATTGAGTGATTCACAAAATAAAGATACATTGGTAATACAAATAAGTAGTAAATATATCATAGTTTTATATACATATAAGCACCTAGGTCTTAGTAGGACCTGTATGTGCATACTAAAAATAATAATTATTGAAATAGTTGATATTGCAGTTTAGTGTATTATTACTATCTAATCTAAAAGTCAAAATACCTAAAAGTCAAAATACCTGTGTTATTACAATAGAATAGTGCTGTGGGGCTGGTGAAACAATATGTAATATATAAAGTAGTAGCAGAGATCAATTAAAGTAGAAGGTTATCCTTAAATAATGCTTGAGTATTGTGAGTAGTTTTTTATGATATGGATCTTACATTTTTCCGAAAACAGTTTATAGTTACCTATGTTTCTTATTTCTGGTGGCAAAATATTGAATATTTTTGGAGCAAGACATCTTGTAAATCTCTGATTAGAGTCTTTGCGATAGAATGGCACTGATAATTGTTTACTTGTAACTTGTCTTGTATTGTACATGTGAGAGACAAAAGTTTTCATTTCCTGGTGTTTATATAAAAAAGGTACAATTACTATGAAAATAAATCATCCTGACATTAGGAGTATCGGAGTTTTTATATAAATTTCTAAAACTACTTACTTAAAATTTCACATTTTTTCAGGTAACAGAACCGAACAGATAAGGATACTCCTCAATCAATCTCAATCATCCTTGAAGAGTGACAATAGATGTATGCCATCCGTAGCGGGGAATATAGCTGTTTGGCCATCCGTAGCCGGGAATATAGCTGTGTGGCCATCCGTAGCCGGGAATATAGCTGTTCGGCCTTAAGTAGCCGGAAATATAGTTGTTTTTTAAGGAAAACGAACTATAGTGAAAAAAAAACTTAGGTAAGTTTTAACGAAACGGAACGAAACGATACGAAACGATATGATAGGATAAGATAGGATACGATAGGATAATAATAATAATAATAATAATATTTATTTATTTCATCATTTAAATGCACACAGGTTACATAAATGATTAAACACGTCAAAATTACAGTTACATTGGGAAAGGATAAGTTAACAATTACATGTATATGGAACATGGAACATCTTCTCAAATTCTTGAATTATATTTGGATGAGCGGAAAATTTCCCACCACATGGAGCGAAGCAATAGTCATACCCATCCCGAAGACCACCAAATGCAGATCTGATCCAGAATCATATCGCCCAATATCGCTCACCAGCTGTATATGCAAACTTCTGGAAAAAATCCTTAACAGAAGACTATTATGGTACCTAGATACACACAACCTCTTGTGTAAAGAACAGAGTGGCTTCAGAAAGCAACGATCCACAATCGATAATGTCATAGACTTGGAATCAGAAGTGAACGAAGCATTTGCGACAAGCAGAAATGCATAGCATACTTTTCGATATTAGAAAAGCATTCGACACTGCATGGAAGCATTATATTCTGAAAAACTCGTGAATTGGGACATACAGGGACATATGTTGGCATTCATCAGCAACTTCTCGCAAATAGAACCTTCCAGGTTAGAGCAACGCGAACCTATCCACCAAATACCCCAAGAGAACGCGATACCACAGGATCAACCATCAGCTCACACTATTCCTGATCGCTATCAACGATATATTGGAATACATTGAACCCAGCGAAAGCGAGACTGTAGCTGATGATATGATCCTCGTATATCAAGGGAAGAAATAAAGAATCTATGGGATCAACACTCCAAAAGCAATTGAATGGTTTGCAAGATTGGGGCAACGAAACTGGCTTCAGTTTTTCCACGCAAAAAACTAAATGCATTATGTTTTTAAAGAGACCGACAACGGACTACCCAGAATTGAAATTATATAACCAAACACTCGAATATGTTGACGATGCAAAATTTTTAGGGATGATATTCGATAAAACACTGAGCTGGAAATCGCACATTAAGTCCTTAATACAAACGTGCCACAAAGGACTCAATATGCTCAAACTATTGAGCAACACCACGTGGGGAGCTGATTCAACCACCCTCATTAGATTATATAAAACCCTGATTCGATCCAAAATAGATTATTGCTCTATAGCATACAGCTCTGCCACTACATCAGTTCTCTCTCTCCTTGATCCAATCCATAACTCTGCACTTCGTATTGGCTTAGGAGCTTACCGCACTAGTCCAATAGAAAGTATCTGTTGTGAAGCTGGTGAACCTCCACTGAATCTTCGCAGAAAATATTTGAGCTTATCATATGCCAGTGCAATCTCCGCACTCCCAAACCATCCCACCCATGATAACGTTATCTCCAATCGCTTCATGGATATATTCAGAAACTCTCCACGATTCGTCCACCTTCTATCAGAGAATCGACGTAATCCTTGATGAACTACATATCTCCATTCCTCCCATATTCTCACAAATCGAAACTTTCCCTCCTTGGCTCATCGAATTTCCAAAAAGTGACTTATGCTTGACCCCTTAAAAAAAACGAAATTAACCCAGAAATGATCATTAATCTCTTTCATCAACGGCTGAACATGGATGAACATTTTATCCACCTATACACCGACTGCTCAAAAACAGAACAAGGAGTTGGCGTTGCTGTAGTTACACCTAACTCTACCCTCTACTTCAAAATGCCCAACATAACGAGCACCTGCACAGGAGAACTCTACGGAATATACCAGGCTCTAGTTTACCTGAGAACTGACAACAGTAGTAAATATATAATTATATCAGATTCACTAAGTGCGATTGAAAGCATCCAACAGATATACCCAAAGAACCCTATCCTTCTCCTCATAAAAAACGAACTCCATAACATCGAGATAATGGAAAAAAACAGTGAAGCTTATGTGGGTCCCTTCCCACATAGGTATACAAGGGAACGAGAAAGCAGATGCAGCCGACGCTTAGCTTATATCAAATCCACAATCTCATCCAGTCAGACGATCAGAACTATCAGATACAAAAAACATATGAGAAACATCATCCTGAACGAATGGCAGAGCAGATGGGAACAATCGACTTCGAAACTTGCAGAAGTAAAACAATTCGTGAGACCCTGGCAGTACTCCCCAAACAATAGAAGACATCAGACTACATTATCCGCCTCGTATCGGACATACAAGATTCTCACACGAATATCTAATGCTCCGCACCGAACAACCAGTGCGAAACTGTCAAATGGCCCTGACCGTAAAGCATGTGCTCACAGAGTGCCCAAGATATAGAAACCCAAGAAAAAACATTCGATATTCCCAGAGACATAGGCAACATCTTAGGATATGGCTGTCACACAGACCATCTAATATCTTATCTACATCAAATAAATATTTATAATAGAATATAACAAATTATGATGAAAATATACCACACGTATATATTTATATATGTATGTGTGTGTATATACGTATGCATATCTGTACACATATGTAACCTACTTCGCGCTAATAACCTTAAGGGTTGATGCGCTGTTTTCTGTAAATAAAAAAAAAAAAAAAACATTGGGGGATGATTCTATATGTATATCAAGTATATTGTGAAACTTACAACCAGTACAATAGAAGTTTCTTTGGTACAGCGATGTGCGATGATAATCAGGTTGTAAGAGATTTCTGTGACGGGTGTTATAACAGTGAGTGTTATCTATTGCAAACTTATGTTTATTCTTATAGATGTAAGTGCAAGCTTCCAGTATATATAAACGATAGGATACGATAGGATTCAATAGGATACAATACGAAAGGAAACAAAAGGAAACGAAGGGAAACGAGACGATACGAAAAGATACGATACGATACGAAACGATACGATAGGATACGATAGGATACGATGATACGATAGGATACGATACGATACGATAGGATACAATAGAATACGATACGATAGGATACGATAGGATACGATAGGATACGATACGATAGGATACGATACGATACCATACGATACCATAAAATATGATACGAGACCGAGACGAGGCGTTCGCCATTGGTCGGAATTTCAAAAGGGGCGTAACCCTGCAATTCTCAATTACAATACTTTATTTCGAGTGTTTTCACTCGAACTTTTTTTCGAATTATACAATATATATTTTATGAAAAATAATATTTAACATTAATTTGCTGAAATGGGCCAAATGCGGCATTTCACGACACGACCCCCTCCAAAAAGGACGCTTAACAAATGTACCAACCATATTTATCACCAACACAACCACCAACGCCTTAAAAGAGGTTTTTTTTTCACTTTATTTCAACAGCATCATACATCTTATATGGCACTTCATGCCCAAATACCCCAGAGGGTTAACAGTAATTGGTCCCCTATCCTACTTGGGTATAATGTTAACTTAAAACTACTTACTTAAAATTTCAAATTTTTTCAGGTAACAGAACCGAACAGATAAGGATACTCCCCTATCAATCTCAATCATCTTCGAAGAGTGACAATAGATGTATGCCATCCGTAGCGGGGAATATAGCTGTTTGGCCATCCGTAGCCGGGAATATAGCTGTTTGGCCATCCGTAGCCGGGAATATAGCTGTTCGGCCTTCCGTAGTTCGGCCTTCCGAGTTGTTTTTTAAGGAAAACGAACTATAGTGAAAAAAAAACTTGAGTAAGTTTTAACGAAACGGATCGAAACGAAACAAAACGATACGAAATGATATGATAGGATACGATAGGATACGATAAAAAAAAGGATACGATAGGAAATAATAATAATAATAATAAATATGGAGGGTAACATTAATGAATATAAAAATACTAACTCAATCTTCTTATCTGACCTTAAAAGTGTGAAAACGTTGGTTAGTTGTTCCCGGTATTTTTCTCTTAATTTAGTGGTTTAAATTTGACTAAAAAATCCTAAGTGGTATCAAACTTTTCATAAGAATTTGGCACAGCTAAAATTGTGCATCATTCTCGAACTCAAAAGTTTTTTCCAAGCAGAAATTACAATTGAATGCAACTAAAAAAATTCCTGCAAAGATATATACTTGAAAGGTTGTCATCTAA